>VZSC01003014.1:74133-115856 GCA_013398225.1 Steatornis caripensis | reverse complement strand
ATAGAAAGAAAAAAAAAAAGAGAAAAAGGTAGTTATTTGGAAGTGAAGACAAATTCCTACCTAAAAAAAAAATTACTCAGACATGTAGTTCTGGTTCATGTCACATATTCACAGCTTTCATAATCTTCAAGGCTCCCCACCAAAAGTTCTTTTAATTAGTCAAATCCAACAGCTAATAATTAGAACAGCAGAAACTAAATCCTGTTCTCAGACAAATGTGTGCAAATCCCATTTACTTAGATGGCAACGGCTCACAGGTGTGTTACATTACACTTGGCAACTTTATAGGAACTAAATGTCTGGAGCCTAACGGCTTGACTCCTCTTCAAAACAAGAGGCACAGGTAATGCCACAGAAATCTGATCCAGGTTTCTTCCACAACCCCCCTCCACAAACACTTTAATTACCTTTTTTTTCCCCATCACAACCACCCTCAAGTCTAAATTTAGACTTCCAACCCTAAACATTACAAGCTTGATTTCTGCCTGAGGAGAAGAGGACTCCGTCCCTGGCTAGATTAAATTCTGCAGCAGTGATTATGTGTTACAGGCCTCAATTCCGCATCAGCAAAATCTGCTGTACGGCATCAAATTCAAGCAGTTCAGGCATTTTACAGCTCGAGGGTAACGCAATAATTCTATTGCCGTGCTATTTACTTCACCCTTCCAATGCATTTGTTTGTGCTCCACAAAGTGAACTGTAGGTCACCAGGAAACATTGACAGGCATAGTAAACTAGGAAACCATATCTAGTAAGCCATAGAAAGACTGGAACATCATCAGTTATGTTTCGAATGGAAGGAAAACCTTACAGTTTTGCAACACTTCCCCCCCCCTTTTTTTTAACACTGATACAATGAAAGCTCTTAGCCATACTCCAAATAAAAATATATCACAAAAACTATTATTGTTTTGCCTGTTTAGGAATACGGAAAATGACACCGCAATCTCACGTGCCGTTTAGCCTGCGTACAAATCGACATGTGATTTGTCATCACTGAATTCTGTAACCCAAACATAAAATTGGTATTTTAATCTTGGCTGGGTTTAGTGCATCATGAAAGGAAAGAAGACCAGTCAGGAGGAGATTTTTTGAGTCCCCCTACACCTTCCAAGTGATGACAGCTATTGCTTTAAGTACTTGCCATTAACAACCAGTCACAATGTTAGTGACAGGATGTTACTAGCAGTTACTTAAAGTGATAGATGTTAACGTTTTTCTGCTCTTTATGACTCACACTACACCCCGGTCAGAATATTTTAGGAGCTCAACGCACAGCGCTTGGTCAAAATGATGAAGATCGTGGAGCCACTGGTTGAGGCGCAGAATGAGACATGCCATTTGAGGAACATTAGGTCAAAGAGAATCCACGATAAGGAACTGTCGTGACTTAAAGATTAAAGTTCATCCTTTTAACTGTTTCACGTAAGGGGAGTTCTCCAGCATTGGGGCATTTTGCTCTTCCATGCATATGAGAGTAACGTGAAACTCGGCACTCTGAAAACAAGTCTTTGACGTTAACATCTTTTAACAACTCTCCCAGTAAGATACAGATGAAGAAAAGACACTTTGGTCCAATTTTAGAACAACGTAGCCCACATTTACCTCCATACACACCGACAGTCTGCCCTGTGCAGGAAAGCAATCTTACAGGAACACCACCACCGTAGGCATAACGTTAAGCACCTGTGACCTCTAACCATGGATAGATGTAATACACTGCATAAGGTCTAGAGCCATAAACACCGTAACTGCAATAGCAAGGGATACAGCAGAAATTTCTTGTAGAAATGGAAAGCAAGAATTTTATTGCTCTGTGTTTTGCAGCAGGTTGCTGATTTACCTGACCGACTTCACCAACCAGACTATGACCCAAGCCCTGCACAACATGCATTACATAAAGTCAGAACAGATTAAGAGAGAAACCAGCAACATCTTCTCATTTTATATCAGCAATAATTAGTAGCTTATCACATCAAAATAGCATTTATAATTCTGAATCTACCTTGAGATGAAATACACTTCAGAAGAATTACAATCTCATGATCTAGGCCAAAAGGAACTTTCCAAGTGTGTGCAAACAACATTCTTAAACGAAAGTCTTCCAGTTCTTTCCCGAGAATTTAGAGTAAAGCTTTCCCCCCAAAATGCAAAATTGATTAATGGCTCTGAAAAACTGTCAGACCACCTACCTGCAGCATCATCTTGCAGGTCCTCAGGCTGCTCTGCTTTGCTCTTTGTGGGAGATGGAGGCTGGCCTTTTTGCTCCAATCCTCCTTTAAACATTAAAAAAAAATTACACATATTATTTTGAAATTGTTTTATTGTACCAAATATTACTATGCTTGATACCACAACAGTGAGCACATTTTATCTCATCACTCCATTCAGTGCCCGACGCCTATCTTTCTATTTTTAAGACCAATTACTGTGTATCTGTTATAAAAATCGTAACAGGCATCTTTCAGCATGGTCTGAACTTTCCCTAACTTTCACATGACAGCAGTCAAGAAAGCTCACACTAAAATAACCTGCTTCTTCACAAGCTCTTCATCTCTTCAGAAATAAAAAAAAATTAATAAGGTTTCAATTTGTAGTTTTAACGTAATACATTACACTGCATTATGGAAGTGTGGAGAAATCATCTGAACAAAATGATTTTTCCCTCTCAGCTCAATTCTCCATTCAATGTTATAACACAGTAACAAATGAATATTGACTGCAATTAGTAATGAAATGAAAGGTAGGGAAGCAAGTTTGATAGTGAAGTAAAGTTAAGGAAATTAAAGCTTTAAGAGATAGAAATGTTCTGGTTGAAAAAAATCCATTCCAACCTTTTAGCCAGAAAGCAAGAGGAAAGTGGAGGAAAAGGAAAACCTCCTAAGTAAAAACAGTATCTGAGGCCAGTGAAGTCTAAGACCTCCCCTATTTGTAGTGTTTAATATTAGTTGGTTAAACTTTAAAAATGACGAACTCTTTCTACAACATTTTCAAGATACCCTGTCATCCTAACAGAAAGGATGAAATTACTGTTTGTTTGCTAAGATAGACCTCAAGGTACAAACTGGTAGCACAGAAAGCTTGTTAGTACAACAGGGAGGCCAAGCTGGAAATTAATCATAAAAAGTATTTGTAAATTAAGACATCTAACGAAAGCAGGTTCACTAATTAAAACATTCTTCAAACATTGTTGCTTAACCATGAAAGCAGAGAATGGCAGACAATCAAAACTCAATTCATTGCACCTACTGAATCTATTAAACCACGATGGGAAAATGACTGTGTATCATTTGACTTTCTGTCAAGCCTCCTGATTGCCCATGGCCAACTGAGGGCTTGGGTGAAGGAGAAGCCTAAAGAAAACACACTTCTGTGCGTGCTGGAAAGAAATCTTGACCACTCGTAAACAGGAAATTTAGGAAGACATATGACCTTGCTTGATTTACGCCTATTGCTGTGCTGTGAGAAAAAAAGGATCACGGTATTACCTCAAACTGATGAGCTAATTAGCAACTGTGGAAAAGGTATCTTCATGTGTATTATAAACGGCTTAAATGTTCCGGAAACTTCTGTCTCTTCTGCTGTCATACGTAACCCGCGCAATCATCTGCTCTCTGTTGCTGGATTTTTAAACAGCTCTCAGCAATCAGATGCCCAGTTCTCATAAAGGACTTGCTTTGCTAAGAGCTGTAGACACTATCCTTTTATTTCCTACCCTTCCACAGCTACATATAGCTAGAACTAAAATTCTACAAGTTTCCAAAAGGAGGTATGAAAAAAGTAAGCAAGGATGTGGAAAGGGAAACTTGGAGGGTCAATGGGAATATTGCGTTGACTCCAGAGACAAACGGGGAGTGAATCGTTGGCATTGCATGGAGCCCAAGAAACTCAAAAACATTCTCCGTCTGCCCTCCTGGGAAACTGGTTATTCTACTGCACTTACATCCAAAAACAAGAGCCACAGATCGGGAAGTTGGCATGAATTTACGTGAAGCAACAGCTCAAAATGTTAACAAAAATTCCGAAATGGAGGTCTGTATGGGAGTAATTAAATTCCATCTCACTTGCTTAATTTTAAGGAATGAGCATTACTCAAAAAAGCCAAACTTAATATTGTTCTCAAAAAATTCTTCTAGAATGGAATTTCTGTTTCATTATAGAATCCCGTATAATTCAGAGCATGAAGGGCCCTTAGCAAGCTGGAAATAAAGTGAGTTACAGCAAAGCAGAGCATGCTTTGAGGTTTGGCTTGGTGTCAGGAGGCAGACCTTTCTCGACAGCACTTAACATCAGAAATGTCATGTGTCATGTCATCACATTTGATCATCTGAACTTGAAATTCAAATATAGTATTTTGAGGAAAATAAGAGTTTTCAAGCGTTAAGATGAATTTATTTCTGGAGTGGTGAGAACGTAGGAGTAACCACAAGAAATACTGTGGGGAAACATAAAGACAAAAACTGCCAAATAAAGACACGCTTTGTCAACCCTTTAAAGCAGTTAGTCAGGAGCAGTGGTGATAGAGTTCAACAAGAACTTCAATACTAGAGAGAGGTCCTGAAAATAACCAGGCTTTTAAAGACTGATTCCTGCCAGCACTTTCCCATTCTTTTAAAAAATAACTTGAATATTGATAGCGGACCATACTGATGTATGGCTTCTCTGGTTCTAACGCCACTCTGAACTACCTGCTATGTTCCTTTTTTTGGCTGACAACAATTCACATCAGGGAATCGAATCAATATGAGTGTTTCAATCAACACTCACCCCTCTAGTGATGAATTTTATCATCTAACCAATCTGTGAGGCTTCCTCCAGTCCCATAAGTCAAATGTCAATCAAGTTTAAGTGCAAATGTCCGGCCAGGTCTTTCATGAGCATCTGAATACATTAGACAGTAACACCAACATCTTAATTGACAGCACAAAGACAGAGAGAGAGGAGGCTTACATTCAGAGAAGTCCGAACTGTTACTATCTCAAAAGAAATTATCTTTTTGCACTCTATAAAGAACCTTAAAATGCTCACAAAAGGATGTAGACACACTGTCCCAGGAGAACAAGATTTCAATCACAATTTCACTGCTTTTTAGCAGGTTTCCCTCATTCCAGAGACAGAAAAGGATTTGTGCAGGCTTCAAAATAATGTCTTTTGATTATGGTCAAAAATACAACTCTTAACCCTTTCTGCTCTCCAACAATATGCATATCTTTCAGAACAGTTACCCAAATACTACAGAAATTTTGCCTGCAAATTTCTGTTTCGAAACAGCACACATAGCCAGGTGTCTGAACTGACTGTATTAAAAGCTTTTCTAATCATGATCATCTGTGCAAAAAGGTTTCTGAGCTCTGACACTGGGAGAAATGATTCTTCTTTATAGGCTAATTCAGAAGGTCAACAAGCCACTTAAATCTCACAGTGTGTCTCCAAGCAAGCCATTCCCAAAATCCCTCGCAACTTCCAAATCTCCCTGGTTACAACTGATCGCTATTTTCATCTCAGAAAAAAAGGGAAAGTCTCCCTCCAAAAAAACGTGTCCAAGTACAAGAGTGTGTACACAGCAAAACGTACAAATAAATTCTGTATTTATACAGCATTGTTTATAATAGGGCTTCTCTTGCTAGTGTGAACGAGAACCTTCATCCTGCCGTCCTAGCTGGCTGTGGCTTCTGAAGTAATGAATACATGGTCAATTAGGATGCTCAGGACAGAAACGAGACAACAGCAGGGCATTTATTACGAACAACTATTCGATGGGAAATGAGAGGCAGCAGTGTGGCAACATTCATACAGGTGAGGTCAAAAGGTTTTGGTACCTGGTGGAAAGTGAAGCTTAACAGGTTGAGGGAGAATATAGATTCAGAATTGAAACTCTTTTCTGTTTTGTTTTGGGTTTTTTTTTTTAAATGGTAAGAGATTTAAGTTATGTCATTGCATAATAATGCGATACTATTGTACAGGAATCTGGACCACGCTTCTCATAAAAGCACATGCTTCTATAATTTCCACATGCAATCACTGCAATTGCACACACAATTATGGCAGTATTAGGGCTTATTTTGCATGCTTCTATGCATGGATATGTGAAGCTATGAGTATAAAAGCAAAGTCCTTCAGAAATTAAAGTTTAGAATAATCTCGCCTTAATGGAGCTTAAAACATTAAGCATCATGACTCTGCAGTGTTAAATCACTGAAGTTAAAGGTAGACAAGACTGTTAGGTCATCTGGTCCTTCTCTTTGCTTATGTAGGAAATCATTCATAAAGGAAAGCTGAGATGTAGAACCGCACAGGTCTGTACCCGCTATTACTGTATCTGCCCTTTTGACTCAAGCCATTCTAACAGCAAACTGTATGACATATGATAACATCAAAGCGCTTTGAGTTAAATGGTGCCATTAAGTCAGCAGCTGCAAGATACAGCATGCAGAATAACAAACGGATGGGTTAAAATCCCGTGAGTCAAACACCATTAAAAGAATGGTCTTGAGTGTGTATATTTAGTAAGACTTGGTTATTTTTATTTTTAAATGTTTTAACTGATTTTATAGTATTAATGGAGATATTAATGGTGATTATCTGGCAGATGTAATTAATATATTCCCTTATTTATTTTGAAGAGAAATCACACAAAGAAAAGCCTTTCTGTGTGTAATGAGATATTTGCACTTCAAGGTGGTAGAAACACAAGACAGATTACTTTCATAATGCATCCATCACTCAATAACACACACATTTGGTCATCTGTTATTCCTTACTCCCGGTTCATTCTCTAGCTCTTCCCAAGGGCTAATCTGATGTGCACTGAAGTCAATGGACATATTCCCACTGACTTCAGCTCATACCAGATCAGGAACAGGGTTTTTTTCTGCAATTCTTGCCACCAGGTTTAAATTAGGACGAATGCTGTAACCTCCACGTCATTCTACTACACTCTTCAAACGGAAATTGGAACAGATGCAACGAGTCTACATCTCATTTGCGTCCCTGTACTTCTCCGTGTTTTCTCTTGGTTCGATACTGGCCCTCAGAAACACGTAGCCAATACGAACTTGGAGGCACAGGCGTTTCGGTGAAATTTATAATATTTGAATATCTCTGCCAATCGGCCTATACATATGTGTGTGCTCTGCAACCTGTGCTCTTCAGGAATCCAACATTTCTTTTTTCCTTTTTTTTTTTTTCCTTAAGCACAGGAATTGAAGAAATAACCCCAAAGCAGATTGGATATGGACAGCTCAAAAAAATAGGGTCATCAGTATTGGTGTCAACTGTTGACTCCATCTGCTGGAGTTACGACCCATGAAGTCAAGTGGAATGAAGGATGATTATTCAATTAATATCTTGAAGTGGTGACTAGAAGTTGCTGCTCTGTTTTTCCCTTAGGACAGTAAAAAACAGATATCCTTCAAACTGATAAAAATCTGAGTATAAAAATGAAAACTCTGCTCAATGCAGAAATTATGTACATATTTGTAGTTCCTGCAAATGCATCCTATAATTATTAAAAAGTCCATACACAAATAGGTCAAGAAGGCATAACTTTTATGTGTCTGCTCCACTACTGCAGCAGATATACAAAAGAGACTTCTCTTCAGCCATGTAGGTATTGATTGCTGACAATCAATGCAACGATTCCCAAAATATCTCCAAGTGATAAAGAAATAACCGAGCACGTGCTGTTGAAGCTCACAGTACCCTACAGGCAAACCTGTAAGGGAAGCTATGACCTCTCATCTATCTCGTATGCAGGAAGAAACAGGCAGGCAGAGAAATACCTTCTTAAAATGACTTAATTCAGTTCCTAAAACTTCACCAAAATTAATGAAGCTGTGAAGCATGCAAGGCAAGAAAGAAGAGACTGGCTATTAAGTGGAAATGTACTTCTTTTTAATTCTAATTTAAAACACTTAAAAAAAAAAAATCAATGTAATTTGCATAATCTCCATAAAAGCAACAAGACAAAAATGCAAAATAATTGGGCTTATAAAAGTATACATGCCGTGATAACTGTAAAAAATGAAAACGGAAATGTTAGATGAATACTGCAAATTCAACTGTAGGATAATCTTTGGCAAATGTTTGTTGTATAATGACGGTCTTTATTTTTCTACTTCTATGTATGTGTGTACAACTATATCAATCACACTAATTGCATTAAAATTTCTAAAAGTTCCTATCCAGTAATCTTGACACCAAAAAGTAATTATAATTATATGTAATAAAATCAAGAGGCCAGAACAGCCATAAAAGAGTGTGCTAATCCACCAGTGTAACCCATACCAGTGTATATCCATGTTTTCACATCTATGCATATATACCATTCTTCAAGTATTTCTAAGCTAATTAACTGGTTGCATAAATCATCATAATCTATTTGTCTTTAGGACAATCTTGCCAATTTAAGCAGCCGATATATGGCTTCAAAAGCTATTACTTCTGTTTTCTGGCTGGTATATATCTGCCTTTCTCCATGTGGCTCTCCTTTCTGATCCGGCATCTTTTTATAAAGAGAAGAACTGGAAGTTCCTGCACAGTCATTGGGCTATGATGGGATCAGAGTCACAGAGACCTGGGGGACAGTGCACATGCCTGGTGTACTGTCACGGCTGGGTACTAGCTGGTTAGGAAGGAGAGGCAAAGAAGAGAAGGGAGAGCTACGCTGCATATAAAAGGAGGTCCTTCACTGCACAGAAGTCTCTTACGGAACAGGAGATGTCCACTGAGAACCTCTGAACCTCTAGGTGAAGGTCAGCAGGGAAAGTAACACAGGGTGCGGTGCTGGAAGCCTGTTACGAAAAGCCTAATCAAGAAGACTAAGCAGATGAAGCTCTCTACCAAAAAATAGCAGAAGTCTGCTGATTGGAAGCTTTTGTCCTCATGGGAGGTATCTAATCCTCTGTCCTCTCCTTTTCTTGCTCCTCAGGGCTTTCTTTCCTTTTTACCTATCCATCGTTTCCATTTCAAGACTATTCATATCCACAAACACTACACATTGACACTGGTTTTAAACAGCAAAGTAGGAGGACCAGGAAAAAAGTCCTCTGAAATATTGCCCAATCAAGTTCAACACATTTAAGGTTTGCCAGAAAAGTTTTGCTACTGTTTTCATTGCAAACAAATCACAGACACTAATCAGAATTGCAAAGGACTCAAGAATTGCTGTATTCACACCTTTTTACAGACAAAGAGACTGCAGAATTTTAATTATTCCCCATTCATGTTCAAACTAGTTATTAACAAAAAGAAACCCAGTATCACCCAGAGGCTCATAACAGATGATGACATTAAAAAGGTGGTCTCAGCCATTCTTACCATGTACTATTTATTATCAGGGATGGTTTACCCTATGTTGTTTTAAAAACCAGAGATGACTGTTGTAACATTGGCAATAAATGATTGGCACTGCCTATCACAGACAAAGCAAATAATTTCAAGAATTCTTTCAGTTTGGTCGATGCTTTGGAGAAGTGACATATTTTAGCACAAAATACTGTTTACTCACCTGTCTCTTCACTCAGCTCGGTCCCTTCTTCGTTAACATCATCTGTCAAAAAAAAAAAAGGAAAGAAAATTATTAATAAGAATAATCAGTAAAAATCTAAACCAAAATATTCCCTGTTTCAAATTGCCCATATCTTAGTTTGCTTGCTCTCGTTTAATATTTTGCAGTGAGATCTGGAGGTGGATGGGTAAAGAAGGTTTTGATACTAGACTGTTATTATCAGATACAGGAAATGCAGAGAATAAAGACAGGGAATAAAATACTGCATAATTTACAGAATTCTGCAAATCATGACTTGTATAAAATGAAATTGCATTCTCTTTTCTAGCAAAGTTTTTCATTTACTTGTCAAGTCTCAGTTTGCTTTGTTTCCCAGGAACAGCTGGCTATGTTAAGAAGAGGGCTAGTTACCCAGAAATCACACCACATAAAGAAGGTACTATAAGTTTGCCAAACAGGACTTTGGTTTAAGACCAAACTTGGGCTATGCAAGAATTGAACACTTGTAATTATTAAGATGATATATGATGAAAGCAGCTTCCTTTTGCAAAAAACTTGCATTTTGGTAACAAAGGAAGTTCTTAACGTAAGTTGTTTTGATGAGGAAAAAATTAAATTATTAGACTTAGTTAACATTTAGGAAATTCAACATTCCAGAGCCTTAATCATCTAATGGAGAGCTCAGTGACCATACAAGTTTATGTCAGCTATGTTCCTAATTCATATAGACCCCATGTATATCCTTTTAAATGGATTTGGAAGTGTGCAAATTCTGTGGTAAGCCTACAATTTTTGTCTAAATCTTAACATCTTTCAAACTTGCATATGCACGCATTATGACCGCTATTTGAACCCAAAGGAGTTTTGCAATATTATGATCAATGGTAATGGAAACAAACAGCAGTATTTAGGTCCCAATGTACAGGGTCAGATCTTTACACTATAAACTCTGCTGAGATCCAAATGCTGTGACACACACCATGAGGATTAAGCTCTGCTTTCATCAAGATCTGGAGCCTGAAATTTTAAGTAGCATGAGAATTGGTTAATAATAGAGGCCTCCACTGTGTATTATGTTTGCTATAAGCATTAAAATCAGAAGCGTGAGAATTTTCATGGATGCCTGTGAAATTACATTAGGTGGATCTGTATCCATCTTTCTCCCCCTTCCATCTCACTCACAATCTGGAGGGCAGGGCTTTCAAAAGCCACTAAAGGACAGCAAGTTACATTTCTCTTGAGCACACTCTAGTCTGGCCCAAAGGATCAGGACTGAAAAAAGTCACTGCACATTTTACTTCCTTTCTCCTTATTCTGCAAGCAATTGTTTTGGAGATAAAAAAGGTACACGGACTCCCACAGTACAAATACAAAGTTCTACACAGAAACTTTAAGAAGCTTTGACAAGTAATTTTTGAGACAGGAGAATGAAAAACCTTGTTAAAGCCAATGGGAATTCTGCCATTGACTTCAACGGAGCCAGGATTTTCAACCGGAGTCCTGACATTTTTCAACAAACCACTCAGAAAACATTTGGTTAACACAGACATTATTAATTATTCCATTTCCAACAACATGTTCTTTCCATGGAATCGTTTATAATGAAACCAGCATAAAAAGATTTCAAATTAATCTAAGACTTGACACTAAATCAGCAGAATATAATATCTTAACATACACATATCACCTGGTCTTCTGCGGAAGTTCTTAATTATAGTTCTGTAAGTGACTTGGAATATGAAATTCCCAAAGCAGCAGAATAGCTTCTAAGCTGGTGATAATGGACACAGACAAGAAATCTGATGTTATTAAAAAGTAGTGAAGTCATTATACAATATAATTATGAAGAGGCAAAGACTGCTTTTGTGAACTAATTGTGAATTAAAGGCTGTTTTTTTCTGGGAAAAAGAACTCAAGTCCTTACGCCATTTCTGAAAACGGCAGTAGGGCTTCCAACCGCTTGCTGATGTGATCTCTAGGCCACTGTGAAAAACTGAAAATTCTACCCCAATCTAGATCGGAATCTCAGTTTCACTTTGGCACACCGCACTCCCCAGTCACTCCATGCATCTGGAATTCTTGCTCTCACACTATTAATGCGTCTGGTGGAAGTACCTCCCTGTCAAATATAAAGTGGTCTCTTTCCCTGACCTCGGTGTGGCTGGCTGGAGTGATAAACGTTATGTTCGGTTGTCAGAGCTCTATGCCAAAACCAACTACTTGACATAAAAACCAGTGGTTTAGAAATCTATATCCAAAACTCATTCACTCTCCCCCCAAAAGAATTACATTACAGGCAGTTTCTTGGTTATTGGTTCTAAGTAAAAGCAAGTAAAAATATTCTTTTACTGAAGCTCCACATGCCCAATATAAAGCAAAATCAGTGCCAAGTTTGCTATAAATTAGATTTGTAATACCTAGGGTTTGTTGGGGTTTAAGTTCCCTATACTTTTTTTTTTACCCCATCTAGAGGAAGCCTTCTAGAGGTTTCCTTTCGTTTGAAATTTGCACCACAGACAGTCAATCCCAAAGCAAAATTGAGTAAAACCACAGAAGAACCCGAGTGAATCTTTGACACCAGCAAACATTTCCTTAAAGACGTATGATCAATATTTCTTGCCCAAACTCCCCTATTCGAAAGACCAGAGGCGAGGTCCTCTGTAACTCTCACCCTGACTCAAGAGCTGTTTAAAAAATAATTGACTAGGAAAAATGCTACAGCACGTGCACACGTGTACCCACTCTTGGTTACTCTCCTGTCCGGAGACGCAGAACGGCGACCTTTCACATGGCTTCCCCATTAAAGCCCTGGATTTTGGGAAGCTCTACCAAGATGACCTTGCTGGAAAAGGGATGACAGACCTTGCAGCTTGGAGTGAGAGAAAAAATGACGGTGACTCGCTGCAAGGTTCAGCCCATCCCCAAAGAAAACTCGCATCAGTATTTAGAAGGCTTAGGATAAAAGGAAGCCACCTAATCCAAACAGTGACATATTGCCGAGCGCGCAAAATTTTCCAACTTATAACTTGGGCTATAGTACCCCAAATTAAGATATTAGATGGGTGATGTATGGGAGAACAGTTTCCAGTGAAGTCTAAAATTATTTACAGTTGAGAGTCAACCAATGACTGAAACTCGCCCTCTAAGTCGCATGCCATCTGGGGTAACTGTATCTCTAAAGTTCACAGAGCTTTGCGTTTGGGAGCAAGTTGCTCACAGCATACACATTTGTATAAGTCACAGGCTCCCTGGGAGAGTCATGTACCAAGTGATGCCTGTTACTCTGTCATTCCCCTCTCCCTTGTTACCTGCTGAGCTCTGTGAAACAGAATAATTGCACCATACCTGCTCTTACTGACACTGGAGAAGATGCCGCCTTCTATCATATCCTTATTTTTTTTTCTCCTCTCTTTTGCCTTGCTGGTCAGGTTCTTTCTCTGTCTCACTAGTCATTGGATACAAGAAAACACAAGCCAGATGGCTAAAACCATCAATCTGTGTTCAGATTTATGTTAGGAACAGAGAGGTGAAAGGCTCTAAATACCGCTGCGAATCCCCAAAGCCATTAAACCGCCTCCTCCTTGTTGCTCACGCTTCTATTTGCATTCTTCTTCATGCTAGCACGCGGAGAGTCAACGCTACACAAACACCTTTTATTTTTAACTGTGGATGCTCTGAAAAGCTCTTACACAAGAGCCAGCTCCCGGCTGCAGGAGGCTGCTGTTTCATCTGCATTCTAGGGCTGCAGCCCGGGCTGCAGGCGCTCCCCCGACAGCGCTGCGTGCTGCTAGCTCCTCCCTGCTTTCCTCCAACCTCTCCTCAGCTGCCTTGCCTCATCCTTCAGGATTTGTTCCTTTTCCCACCACTTACTGCTGTTTCCTGATTTCCAGACGTTTCCTTATTTCCAGCCAACCCACGTGTCTCAGTCTACCCGTCCTTGCAAGCGTGGCTCCACGTACCGAACGTAACTATGGGAAGGGCTGGGAAAGCACTGAGGGACCACACCAAACTCCCCTCTGCAGCCTGTGTACGCAGGCACTGGTGAACACAGCAACGAGACGGGCAGAGCTGCACAGGCAGCTGAAGATGGTGATCATGCTGCTGATGTAGTAGAATTAAAAAAAAAAAATCAAACAAAAAACCCCCCATAAAACCTTTTCGCACTGACAACTGCAGCCATCCCGTTGAGCTTATTTGCTATACAAAAACAGTGGTCCAGCTGAAAAAGCTCCTGCCCTCAAGCATTTACTTAGCAGGTACTTCATGGTTTGCCTGTACCATTCCCACTACAATAACAGAGAAAGTGCAGCACGACACTCTTGTAACATTCGGAAAAACTGATCCTATTTTGGGGCAGTCTCTGCTTGCTCAAACGAAAAGCTTCTCATGTCCAATCTTGGAGTGGGCAGCCATGTAGGCCAGGGCACCCGCTTGGTGCAAGCTCTCTAAACCACGATACTATCAGGTTTCTAGCAGCTGAAAAATCCAAGCGGGTTCTCACTCTCCCTATTTCTCTCCACCACACTTGTTTTTTCCAAAACTTCGTCCCAGAGCTCCACCCATCTATCTATATGATCATCTTAACATCCTTAGGGAGTTTTCTAATCACGTCTCATGTCTATTTTCAATAATTAGTAACTTAAAAATCCCTTTTTGATTGCTTTGACCCCTGCTGCTACCCAACAGGAGCTTCGCAGTAATGTACAGGCTCTCACAGTAACGTACAGCCTAAAAGACTTGACATTTTTGTAGCACAGTAAACCACACGAGAACACCCTAGGGTTTGATGAAGCCCAAAAGTACGCGAGGCTCACAATAACCTAGGAGCTCACAAGTATTTTGGGTTGTTCTGATCCCTCCAACTCAGTTCTCCACTGGGAGAATACAACAGACTGACCTATAGGGCAGAAAAAAGGAATGTTCTCTTTGAGGACAAACAGATTTGGAAATCTCTGCCAGATGAGATCAAGCAATCACAGGCCTGACTCTTTTCACATCTACTTGTAAAAAATTGTATTTTCCATAAAGCTGTCCCTCATCANAAGTACGCGAGGCTCACAATAACCTAGGAGCTCACAAGTATTTTGGGTTGTTCTGATCCCTCCAACTCAGTTCTCCACTGGGAGAATACAACAGACTGACCTATAGGGCAGAAAAAAGGAATGTTCTCTTTGAGGACAAACAGATTTGGAAATCTCTGCCAGATGAGATCAAGCAATCACAGGCCTGACTCTTTCCACATCTACTTGTAAAAAATTGTATTTTCCATAAAACTGTCCCTCATCCTCAGCGCTCATAGAAGGAAGAGGGGAAAAAAAAGAAAAAGATCAACCAAAAAGATCCTTAACAAAAAAATCCCATTCTTCTGCTTCAGAGGAAGAAATGGGACTTCTTTTGGTTCTGAACATTTGTATCCTTTAATCATGCAATCCTGCATACAGAGCAATAGGCACTGTATAAACCTCCACCTGACACTAAGCGAGTTTAATCAAATTTTTTAGTCTGTTTATAAAGAAACTTCCACTGATGCACTCTGCACATCCTGGCCTTACCGCAGCACTGGTGCAGTTTTTCTTCCTGTGTTGCTTAGTTACACCAGTCCCACAACACCAGAGTCTCACTGAATGTAAAGCGTGTTTGTACCTTTTGAAGCCATATCACATAGAAACCCTTAGTGCCAACCTCCTAAGAAGTTAGGCACTGGTTTTTTTGTCACCACACACACGGCTTCTTTTATGCACCGTATCACTTGATCTGCTGTAAAATACATATACCCGTACGAGCCTCAGCTGCATATAAAGGCTACGCGGTAGCTGCCGTTCCCACTGCGAGTGAACTGGACAACATTGTTCCAGTGCAGGAAATGGTGCTCACAGCCAGCATCAGATTTGGATTTCTATTTCCCAGATGCTTCTACCTTACACAAAAGGAATGAGGTGCTCCTTGGGAAAACATACATCAGTTTTTAAAAAAGACTCTATTGCAAAACTTCCTTATTTCCTCCCTGCCCTAAAATACCGAAAACAACTGAGTTTTGTTTACACAAGTGCTAAAGTGGATTTCTCACCCACATGTATGCTAATGCAGTAGTCACACATCGAATGGTATGTTTTGCATGTGGAGACTCATTTCTAAACACAAGCTTCTAACAAAATCTCATCAGTAACCTAAGGCAGAGGCAATCAAACGAGACAAACACAAATTTAACTGCATTCTTTGCAATTAGAAGCACTTCAGCACGCGAAGTGACTCAGTGCCAGTGACCAGAGAGGACAGGTTATTTTTAAGCATGACATAAAATGCATTTGGAATGCTTTACATGGGATGCCGCAATACGCAACACAGCACGAAGAAAAGATCCCTGATCAAAGACGTATTCACGTAAGGTATTATACAGAAAAAGCTTCTGTTCGTTCATCTTCTGTCGCCAGGCATCTGTGTGCGAAGGACTGAGCGCCGAACAGAACAGCAATACATTTCCCTCCCCGTACCAGCCTCTCCCCGAGCCTGAGGTTACGTATAGACCGTGGTGATTAATAGCTACTGTTGGACCAGTCCTCTGTTGGTCAAGTTAATCCTCTTTTCAACTATATTTAAGACCTACAGGCTCCGTGCCACCTCACAGCAAACATTCTTATAACTCTTAAGTNCTGTTCGTTCATCTTCTGTCGCCAGGCATCTGTGTGCGAAGGACTGAGCGCCGAACAGAACAGCAATACATTTCCCTCCCCGTACCAGCCTCTCCCCGAGCCTGAGGTTACGTATAGACCGTGGTGATTAATAGCTACTGTTGGACCAGTCCTCTGTTGGTCAAGTTAATCCTCTTTTCAACTATATTTAAGACCTACAACTCCGTGCCACCTCACAGCAAACATTCTTATACTCTTAAGCATCTCTCAGAGGAAAAACTACTTCCTTTTGCTTGTTTTCGTCCTGATTCATCATTTCCTGGGACACCTTGCACTTCTTGTGTTACAGGAGATGGTAAATAATTGTTCCATATTCACCTCACTCATCATCTTCCCTGTGCACTCCCACTCTGTTAATGCATGCAGTAGCCTGGTCGTTGCGACTGCACGACCGCCGTGCCTTCAAAGGCACCCTCATCACTTGCCACTTTGCTGTTTCAACACAGCCCTTACCCAGGTGTCTCCCAGGAGCTGGAGAGCTCAGGGATCTGGAGTGAGCGGAGAAATACACAGAAACAGCCATTTCCCCTGACTGCTGGATTGACTGCAGGCTCCATCATCAGTCTTGCAAAAGAATACAAGGAAAACGTCTGTAAGATGCTATCAGAGCAGAGAAGAGGGGGGCTCCAACCAGGAAAGCAAAAGCTCCTGACCACAGCACTGAAACGGTCCCATCGTCTGTCCATACCCTGCTCCAAGCAGTGCCTGCTATCAGGAATGAGGAGACAAAAGATTTTGCAGACTATACAGCAGACACTATCACAAGCCTCTGTCAAACCGCGTGCAACCAGAAGATCCAAGACCCCAGCCTGAGGTGACCAATAGTTGTACCACACAGAACAACCTAGAGCAGCGCTCTGTCAGCAGTCAGCCAGGAAATAATGCGTGAGGAATCATACCAGGAACTTTTCTCGTGGTTCAAATTGAAGCAGAAAGCTGTCCATTAACATTTCATTACATACTGGAAACCCACTGCCATGTTAGAAGGTGCTAGGAACCTCTCTTGGTCTCCATATCTCTTAAGATGCTGAAAACAGTATGTGAGCCATCAATTACACACTCTGCCTCCCAAGCACCGCTCCTGCGCTGCTTCTTGTTCATCCTCCTTCACTACAGACCATCCTGAGGATTGAGTCACTGGCAAAAGAGGCTGAGATAGAAAATCCTGACGAGCGGTAGAACTGGCACAGTCATTGCAATGGCAAATGAAGACAAAAAGCCATATAAAACCTTTGTTTCACACTTTTACGAAGACCTTTAGCTTTTAGTTAGCTGGAGATTTTACGCGGTAAGTTGTTTCAGACACATTTTGAAATGGACAGATATTTAAGCATTACAGCTATATGAAATTTCCGGATTGAGAACAATTTTTACAGCATCCTATTTACATTGCAGTGTACTTGATCAGGATCTATAGGTGTTGTGAGAGAGAACTAGAGCAAAGTCAGCATCCTGTTCTGGTGCACACGTTCCTCCAGCTCCCTTGTATGGGTAGTGCTTCTTTCAAAGCCTCTGCTACTGAGGGACAAGGAACCATCATGGGAAACAGTGGGGCTGTGCTTCTCGCCAGCTGTTTTGAATTAAGTCCTTCAGGGAAGTGTCTTGCAGAAGCCATCCGAGGATGACATCCTCCAAGACAAAGACAGCTCAAAGGGGTGCAGAGAGCATTTCGCAGCCAGGTGAAGTTGTCAGTGTGCCACGGCTTCTCCAAAACCGCTGCTGCCTTCCACCCACCAAAAAATCCTCACTCACCTCTGCCCGAACACAAGACCTCCCTTCCCACCCCCCCAAATTTCCAATCTGGGGGGAACATTAAACGCTGGCACGGAGCCCAGAGCAGGCCAGATGGCTGTGAATGCATAAATACTGCGTGGTACCCGGGTACACTCTCGATGGCTTGATACGTAGGCCTGCAAAGGCCGGGGATGGATGGTCACGAACCATCTCATTGCACATTCACCATTTGAAAAACCAAGCAGGATCTCCAAGTAACAAGTCAAAACTTCCACAAGCCAGGGAAATCAGAGTCCCCTGAGTGTCCCAATACAACAGCAGGGATTGCAGCTCCATCACAGCTGTGGAGTCAGGGCAGCGAGACTCGCTTCACTCCTTCCAGCAAACAGGCCCGGGTTGCAGGTCATCCTGCCCGCAAACAGGCCAAAGACTGTGATACCACGTCCCAATCTGCTGCTGCTGTGGCCCGTCGCTCTGGCTCTATCCCAGCTTCTGCTCAGCCCTAGATGTGTTTGTGTACCCACAGCAGGTGTATGGACGCAAATTTAGGCTCTGTGTCATCGGCAGGGACTCAGCCCATCCACAGTGCCTTGAAAGCTTTGTGAGGGAAAGCAGTGAAGGAAGGGAGATGACAGTCTGACTGCCTCGAGCTTAAACCTGTGAAAACACAGGCGGTTATCAGCTGTGAACATGGCAACCTGAAAAGTCTGCACGGAGACAGGAATACTAGCTGCAACCAAAACCTTCAGGATGGCCCTCGCTGATCAGGCCAAAGGGATTTTAAACTCCCCCAAATCTTACTCCCTAATGTCCGTTTCCAGGGGGCTCCAAGGCCCGGTGGCCTTTGCGCATCTGCCTGAACCAGTCAGGAAAGCCAGAGCCTCGTGACTTACCAGGCAAATCACTACCCTGGTGAAATCTCAGATAAAGGGTATCGGGTACTTCCAGTAAACCGCTTGGCACCTATCCACATAGTAAAATAAAGCCCATGAAAAACATTTTGTGGAATACTTTCAGATGATGAATTAAGAAAACGAATCGGCTCATGAACGCTGCAAATGCAAATAGAGAGGGTAAATTTATCAAATGAATTACCCGTTTGATACGGGATTACTTACCAAGGGCTAACTTACAATTCCTTTGCTCACACTGAGGACCGCTTCAGCCCCAGTGAAGTCTGCCATATTAAGTGGAGAGGGCGATGCTTCTCAATACCAGTACAGAAATTACAATCTCTGCTTAAGAGTCCACTCACGTATGGGTGCAGGGATCTGCCTTTTTAATACAAAGCCCTTCATTCAGCCATTTAGACAGTTTCCAATTTGATTCCAAGCCTGGTAGATCTCTAACAATGCATTTCCTCTGCAATTGTAATATATTTGCACATTTATGCACAACTAGGATGCTGTGCATCCTCCTGAAGTAACAGGAGGATTAATATAAGACAGTAGCTCTTATCCGTATGCTTCGGGCAGGGGAGACAGTGTTTTCGTCAACCAGGCTAAAAGCAGAAAATGCATTAAATGTCATAACCTGGAATAGAGGAGAGGAAAAGTTTTTTCAAGATGAAGCAATTTCTCTCTCTTTTTCTTAACACCAACTGATTTGGCTCAAAAAAAATGAACAAGCTCTTGGGCTCAGCATCCTTTCATTAGCTCTGAAAGGACACGGAGTCTAAAAGCTTGCGTCTTCCATCTATCAATTGGTCTAATAAAAGTGCAAACCTGTCCTCTCTCTAACAATTTTAGCGATGCTTTAGCGAAGTAATTTTGTTACTCTGTTTAAAGTAGTAAGACTGTAATATAACCTTGAATGCTGCAGCTCCACAGTATGCACCCTTTATAACATTATTTTTGTCTAAAGAACGTTTTCAGAAAAAACGATTCCCCTCTCCAATCCACTGATAACAGGTGGTAGGTCTAGAAATAGTTTAAGCATTACAATTTAAGATAAATCTTTCATATTGTACAACAGCCACGATGAAAAATAAGCATTTGCCAAAGGTCCTTACAAGATTATCTATCTGGCTTATTAAGTAGCAGGGTATGCACAGTATACAGGAGAAAAAAAAAGGTATCTTTGCCTCCAGCTGGCAACTGTTTACAAATACTCTTAATTTACTCCTACGAATAGCATTCTAGAAGTACGTCTCACTGTAAGGTAAATGTTGGTAAATCTAGCTTTTCAAGGGGGACTGTTTTTATTCCATTTCCTAGGTCAGTCTTAGAAATATATATATATTTAGCAATAAAAATAATGCCTAGTATCTAGGCTCCATGTAGAATTCTGTTAGAAGAAACAGTGAATTCCAAGAGAAAAAATGGTATGAGTATCAGCCCTTTTCCCAGAAAGCTCACTCCTAATACTACTAGCAATGAATCCAGTGATGTAAGAACTACACATCTGAGCCAGAACTGCGGGCAAGGACATTTTATTTGCCTGAAAGATATGTAGCAAGACATTCTCGCAGATTAAGCAGAGAGTATTTCCGAACACAGCTGAAAGGAGAACGGCTGGGCTATCTCATTCCACTAGGAGATAGGACTCCATTGGTAAAAAGAAAAAAAAAATCGCTGTTTGTCACACCTAATGTGTTAAAACAGTGATCCATCTTGAAGCCCAGAAGGTTGTTTGTTCTACTGAAATATTCTTCTGCCCTTGCTCTTCTTCTACCAGGACACACAAAATCTTCTCAGCAAAACCCCAGAGGTTCAACATAAAATTCTATGTGGACCAGGACCCTTTACTGTCTACATTCAGTATTTTTCTGGACAACCATAGGATGAGATCCTAAATCAGAATTAAAGACTCAGTGGCACTCCCCCTTGGAGCACGCTGGCTTTGCTTTGGGTTCTGCACAGGCTACTGATTACTGAGATTAAATCAGAAATGCTGAGACTGTGACAACTAGTCTCTTACCGAACAGCTTCGCTACGCTCCTAAAATATGAAATTACTTAGAAGTCTGCCTCTTCCCCCCTGTATGTTTAAAGTTTGCAAATGACAAGGCTCTTGGCAGTTGTCTTAATATCGGTACTATTACTCGACTAATTTCTTTGGCATTCCACTTGCAAAATAGGCCTAATGATATGTTCGACTAATGGAACAATTTCCCTATATCTATATTCCACTTACTCTAATGCACTGAGGTGTAACTCTAGCTTCATTTCATTATCACTTGACTAGCTCAAGCACTTGGATGTCTTTTTGGATTTATTAATGCACCGGGTTTAAAGTAATAACTATTTATGTATATAACTCCACGAATATATTCTTCTTTCTAAGCATTTTTGTCCACATCTATTGAAGTAGTTATATTTCATAATGTTTCTGAATGCAAGACACACTTTAAAAACGTCTCAATGTTTTTCTCTCTAAGCTTAAAGTAATATCTCGGTGTTATTCTCGCCTGTGAGCATCCAGACAGTGTCCTATCAATTCAAATTTAGGGCAAGTCTATCCTTCAGGACTTTCACTTCACCACATTAATAGATTCACAACAAAACAGAAACACCGAAGTTTTGGCAATTCCTTCAACAGTCTAAACATCAGGAATTAATTGCCAAAGGTAGAGACAGTTGCTAATTCCAAAACACAGAGCCATGTAGACTAAGTGAAGAAGAACCCAGTCCTGCAGAGAGATGGAATATCCATCCCTACAGTAGGAGAGTCTGCTGGTAACTTGTTGAAGTTGACTATGTTAAATGCAGATGGCAACTCACAAGAGACCAGAAAAAAGGAACAAACAGCAGACATGATGGTCATCTAGTGATCACCATCCAGACCTTCAGCTGATATTCTCCTCAGTACGCTAGGGGAAATTTAGGATGGGGTTGACTTCAGCTGACATCTGTTGAAGTAGTGGTACCCTGCAGAAAGTGTCAATTCAAGACGGCAAAGAAAGCCTGAGACTGTACATTAATCATTAGGGCACTCTCCAAGAGAGAGACCCAAATACTGATCATTTCTCCAGAGACGCCAATGGAGAGTCGTTTGAGTAGCATGTATCTTTCCTGCCTTTCCCTGGCTCCTCACAAGTTGAAGATCTAAGTGATTCCTCTAATGGCATACCAAAGATCCGTGGTGACACACGACATTAAAATCAGATCTCCCAAATCACTGGCTACTGACCTAACCACAGGAAATCCTTCACTGAGTCAAGGACAGTTTTAGATGCTAAACTGGTTCCTTTTAAAGCTCCAGCTCACCAGCCTGTAAGTGCTCAGGTCCTTCTGGAAACCAGCATCATTAAGGCATATCAAAACCAATATTCAGAGTCATTAGTTATGAGAAAATTACAGCGGGGAGCCCATGAAAACGGGTCCTAAGTTCTTTTAGCAATCTACACCAAATCGTGGCTGTTGAGAACTAAAACATCTTTCTCTGAACAGCTGTCTGCGTAAGCATTGGATCGGCCTTTTGCATAGTCACATACCTGCAAACCACTGGATTTGCTGCACCTTAGAGGGTCCCCACCACGATCACCTCTCTACGTTCACATATCAACTTCCCGGTTTTAGTTCAAGCAAAAAAAAAATTGTAAAAGCTTTCCATGAATGAGAACAAACATACTTTTAAAACTACGGTACACCTGATAGTTCACATAATGTGGCGCAATGCAATTATAAGTCTTTATATAATATGACACCCAACCACACAGGTTCTCTGTAGACAGAAGTTGAACAATGTCAGGTTTTGAAAACACCAAAAAAGAAACATATCTCCCACCCTCCTCTCTTTTCCCCTTTGGGCTTGCCATGCTTCAGCTCTGAAGCATCTCCTTGTCTCTCAGGCTTTCAAACCCAAGTGGGTTTTACATTTGTAACAACAATACCAGGCTTTAATCCATGATTTCAAAGACCTTATCAATGAAGGTGAGTATTAACACTCTAATTTGTTGACAAATTGACACTATAGTCTACTCTCGCTTAAACTGAAGAGCAGGGGCAGAGCCAGCAACAGCAGGCAGGGACTGCCACTTTATCCTATGTGTTGGGGTACACTGCCAAAAAAAAAAACCCCACACAAGAAACGGATTACATCTGAATGCAGTCTTTGAAATACATGTTCAATGTGCTCCAGACAAAAATATTATTATGTGGTTAGACACCTTTCTATGCTACCTGAATAATTCAATACGTCTTTAATTTTTAGCTGCCAATCATTGCAAACTGGAGATTACAAAGTTGTCTACAAAAAGCTTTGTTCTAGCGAGATGAGACAGAAACGTCACAATTTCCATACCACCAGCCGAAGCGAAAGGAAAAAAACACTGTGGCTACTGTGACAACACGGTCCTGTAGAATTAATGGAGACTCACAACACACCAAAGCTCTGCTTCCTATTACTCAAAGGTCCTTTCCACCAGACAGACAGACAGACAGCGTGGGCAGTATTTAAGTGACCGCCGCTTCTGAAATGGGTGTTAAAACACTAAAATCTTGATCTTGTTACATATGCTAGGCCTGATGTCATGGAAAACAAAACAAAACAGGAGAAGATTGATAAAATACTGAACACATATCTAGTGATATACCATAAAAATATATCACAGGCATATGAGGGGGAGGGGGATTAACAAGTTTGCTATCCAGTAGGTTTTCTTAAATTCTAGAAAGTAACCACCTGTGTGAAATGTTAAGATGAATGGCTAACGTTTCCCAAGTGCTCCGGCGAGAGCCATCTTTCTCCCATTCATTCTTGCACAGGGACAGCTCAAGTTTAAAGTTCTCATTCAGGCACACTTGGGCTCTAACCCCTGCGGTATCTTTTCAGACCCAGAGAAACCCTGCCAGCATCGTTAATGAAAGAGCAAAGCATGTACAAAGTACATGGAAAAGCAATATACACTAGGAGCTATATACATTAGTGCAAATCATTTTCTTCTGAGAGCCAAGACGGCCAGCGCCACGCACCAGGTTTCAGGAGGAGATACGGATACAGCAGAGAATGAAGAAAATAGCTGTACTGAGCATACAAAAGCAGGCCTTGATTTTGCAAAAGCAGTATCGCAAGTAGTTTTACCAGTTCACAAACCCTAAATGTCTGCATTTGTCCAGGATCAGAGCCCCTATGTGCAGCTGGTCTTCAAAGAAAGTTCACATTTTAATACTTGGCTTAGGCAGGGAAAGAAGACAGGACGCCAACTTGTCTTCTCGCTGCATCGTTTCTTGAAATCAGATGGCACTCGATTACTATACCTACCTAGAGGGAAAAACTCGCCCATTTTCTTCTTGAAAATTTTGTAGTCAACCTCCAAAAAGACGCAGAAGATGATACGATCCACCTGTAAGAAACAAAATTATTCACAGTGAAATGATCGCAACCATAAACATTGGCAATAACAGTTAATAAAAACAAAGAAACTTTCAAGCCAACACTCTTTTATGCTCCAGGCAAGCCAGCAAGCATCACAGGGATACATGTTTTGACTTTATTGTGCATCTGTGTTGTAATTCATAAAATAAAATTTCCAATTGCAGCTCACAACTGTATTCTTTGTTAACTGCCTCCTGTTTATGCAAACCACTCTTGAGCACAGTATAAATGACTTTTGGCATTCTAGATGAGTATTGGGATGCAATGTTTGATGAAAGAGTCACATGAGGGGCTTCTAATAAGCATATAAAAGAGTAAATGGGTAAGCAAAGAGCTCTTTTTCCAATCCTTGTCCGACAAACCTATTTGCAAAACCATTTAGTATTTTAAAATGGCTTTAAAAGGTTTCATGCGGTTTTAATTTACATGAAACCACTTACTCTTGGTATAATACAAGCAGAATGCAGCAAAAACAAAAGCTGATTAGATGACAGGTAGCACATGGGGTAAATAAAACATTTAATATGTCATCTACTTAGCAAGGCTGAGCATATCAATGAAACCACAGCCCATAATGTATGCGCCACCCACCAATGTTTTCAAATAAATTGTTCGAGAGATCATTGTATGTGAAAGGCTTTTCTAAAAGAGACCAAAAAAAAAAAAGCCAAACCAAACAGAAACCAAACAGAATTCCAAAGCCTCTAAGATTGAAAAACGCCCACACTTGACTTCACTCTACCCTTGCTTTTTCTTTATCCTATCTGTTTGCATAGGCCAGTGCAAATCGCCTCTGCAGCCAAAACCCAGCTCCAGGAGGGAGCTGTGGAAGTCGAAAAGACCCTCCCATGGCTCAGCTGAGGGACTCGCAACCCAATAATCAAGTTTTTCTCTGCAGCGCATGAGAGCTTAACCAGAAAGGGATGAAGGCCAAGCAACAGGAAATTCATCATCTTGGCTGGCATTATGCTGTCCTTGTGTCTCCATGGGCAGTAAGCCGATCTGTCGTAGCAGAGCTCCTCAAGAGCGCCTTTGCACATGCTAGAAACAGCACCAGCCTCCTCCCTGCTGGGAAACCGGCAGGAGGAACGCTTTCAAAAAAAAATGCCTTCTTTCCCTTATCTTCAGTAGAAGATGCTGTCCTTTCGCTAGAGCTGCTCTTCGAAGCGAAGTACAAGTCTTGGCTTCAAAGACGCCATTATGCTGAGCAGCTCAGGCCGTCATTTTCGAGCTCATTTTGGAGCAGCCTGGTAGAATACAGAAGGGAACAAGAGCAGGCAATAATCGCTTATGCTGGAAAATGCTAGTAGCTGCTAACAAGGACCTCCCTGAGTCAAAATACTGACTACAAAACCTGAAAAAGCAAACTAGGTAGGAAATACGAGACTGAAGGTACAGGTTATGCGGGCATCAGGAAAGAGGCTTGTGAGCAGGAGAGAAAGCAGCAGGGCAGAGCTCGGGCGGACGCCGCTCGCTGGGGAAGCATATCGGAAGATTTGTGAGCAAGAAAACTGCCTGTTGCTGTTTGCTCACACGAAGTTCACAGAAACAGGCTGTTCTGTGCATTCCGTGTAAACAAACCAGGCTAGACCTTAAAAATACACTGGACTGTGTCATCAGCTACTCTTCACTAGAAAACCCAAATACCAGTTAAGTGCTCGAGCCAAAAAGCCACACTCATCTGTGTACTCACAAATGCATAACGTAAAGCACCGGCAAGAGGCGTCACATTTTACCCACACGAGAGTTTCCAGCTAAGTAAAGTTACGTGTTTTCAGGAGGGAAGCTTTAGACGGTGAATGCTTACATTACATTCATTGTGAAAATTGGTTTAGGATAGTGTTGGGGTGATGCTAGTTTGTCATTTTCTATCTCCGTCTCCTGAGCAAAGCGGATACTCCAGCATTACAGTGATAAGCCCAATACGTGAACCAGGACAGACAAAAGAACGAGGGTGGAAACTCATAAACCAGCGGAGGAACGACACTCCTACGCAGAGAAGTTCCGAGTCATCTTGCTCTCTCTGTAGTCTCACATTCTGTGCTGTAAATACTACACATTTCCCTCATTTTATAGTTCAACTTCTCAAGGTGTTCCTTTTACTTTCATGTATTCTGTGCAGTTGACAATGATAAAACTTCTGCAATCCTGACAATTTCTACTACTTCTAATATATTTCCTTAATTTAAAGATAGGGAATCTCTCTAGAAACGGCAGACTATTTCAAAATTTCTAGCCTCCTGACTGTATACATCCTATATATAAACCTGTTCAATTTCTTCTTGGTTTGAGAAAAAGCGCTCTATTTTTAAGTATGCACAAGATATTGTGATGACAGCTGAAATCCTGTGTTTATCTGATTGAATGACATGTGTTGGCAGATAGTAAATCTGAAATTAAACCATATTCTATCATCCTGCCAGTCATTGACTATTTTATCTAACATCCCCAGCTAAAATAACTCAAAACTAGGTACAGAAAGTAACCCTTGTCCTCACTGTTCCTGTTGCAGCGACAATAAGGAAAGGTTTAATCCAAGTGACTCCAAACCCGCCTTGCCCGCTGGCTCACAAAAGCTCAGCAGGCCTTTTGGGATGCGCGCTTATGAAAGCCCGTCCGTATTCAAAGAGGAAATCTCTCCTCTCGTGTGGCTACGAAATGCCAACCTGATTAGACATTTCATGCCGCCCCCCTTACAGAGGGGAGGGAGTAGCCCCCAGGGACTCCTACCCGCCCCCCAACCCCTGCCCAAGGAGCCCTCAGGGCCTTTTGTAGGCGCCCGGCTCCTCCACAGCCCACCAAGCACCACTCAACTGTAGCAGGAGTTTAAAGGAGCTGCAAGTTGAAGGAATTAAAGCTCATCCTTGAGTGACAGCTCTTTTTTGGAGGCTGGCATTAATAGCAGCCATCTCGTGTCAGAGCCTGATTAAATTCTGCTCACTTCACAGCTGTGAATAGGTGGATCAAAGAACCCCAAAATTAAGAGCACTGCAACACAGGAAGAAGGGAGTTAAATTGCAAGAGCTGTTCACTTACTGGGCAGTTTCACAGCTCAAGGCTGCAAGTACATTGATTTTTTTTTTTTTCCCCAATTTTTTTTTTTCTTGGGCCCTGCTCTCCTTGCCAGACTCCATTTAATTTTGAAGGGGGATACCTTCCCGGTGGTTTTGTTAGCTGCACTGATAAGGATCAGTAAACTTCTGGGGCTCTGCGTGGCTCACAGGGCTCAGGCTGTTTTGCAGTGGAATGGACCCAGAGTCAGTCATTGACACCAGGATTTTACAAGGATACAGCAGAATCTCATGAATTGAAAACCCCTTCACTGGTTGTAAAAGCACTGTCGGTCTTAACAGCAGCAGCACTGATCTTAATAAAAAAAAGCTAGCAAAAAAATTTCCTCCTCTTTTTTGTTCAGTGTGGGTTGGTTGGTTGGTTTGTTTTATCCCCGCGGAATTTTAGAGCACTTTGCACCTAGTGAGTTTTAAGTTTATTGGCGGGTTAACGCACCTTGGGTCAGTTCACTCATAGACCACTTATAGTCCAGAAGAGCTCCACGGGAGGCTGGGGCGGGCGGGCGCTCAGGGACTGCACCATCACTGCAGCCTGGGAATGACGACAAGCTGCCGAGGGTCCCACAAACTGCACAGCGGAGCTGGGAGCTGCACCCCTCCGCAGCAGCCGAGCTCCACCGACACACAGCCACCGGCGAGCGGAGACAGCTCTGCCCACAGAAGTCAAACAGAGCAAGATGGACACGCACCGCTTGAAGAAATGACCACAAGCCTCGCCACACCCAAGGCCACAATAAAACAAGAGTCTGCTGATGCTTTTGGGCAACTTCACGCCCTTTTTACTAGATTCTTTGAGTAGGAAAAAAGCCCTGCCTTCCTAGCAAAATAAAGTACACACCCAGTCCCCTAAAGGACCTTTCCCTCTACTGCAGCGTGGGGGAGGACGCTGCAGGTGTACGCACACACTTGCGCGTGCAACCACTGGTGTAGGAGGAGTTTATACTTTACTTGCTGTACCGATACACATTTTAGGATCAAAAACATCTCTATTTTTATCTCAGCTCTTTCGCTGCGGCCTCTGGCGGGTCGTCCGATTCCTCTGACTTGTTTTCCCTATCTGTTTAGCGGACAGTAATACTTAGTCGTGCACTTACGCATCGCTACAAAGAGGTATTGCCAAGCACAACCCACGGTACGTGCCGAATGTTGTCATACGCATAGCTGTATGTACAGCCAGGTGCCAAGCTGTGTATATCTAGCACAGATTTGAAGCAGAAAACTGAACAAAAGCCATTGTAGACTATTTTACCTAATGAGTGTTCCTATGTCATTGCCACCTTGTGTCCTAACAAAATAACAACTGGCAACCAAAATAAACCCAACTGCATTTCAGCACTCCCAAGTATTTCATGCATATCCCCAGTATCAAGACATTTACCCAGCAGGCAGTGACCGCCTTTTATCATATGCAACAACAAGTTTCATCACAATTTAAATCTTACCGGAAAACACGCAATAGAAAAACAATGCTAACTTGTAAAAAAACGTTTCCCAATCCCCAAACAAATAAATGATAACAAACAACAAAGAGAATTTCTGCCCTCCACACGTGTGGCAAATCCCTTTCATGAAACACCCTCGAATGGTCCCACCAGGCTGTACTGTCGCAAGGCAATGGTGAACACCAGAAGCTTGCTGTAACATTTTTAGTTTATCAAACATTCTGTGGACTTAATTCAAAACTCAGCGAAGCCAAACGGAGGCTTGTTATTGACTTCAGCGTGCTTGGATCGGCGCCTATACTCCACAATGCCAGAAATAACATTTGCCTCCTTAAGAATTAAAGTTGTTCTGATATTCAAATTTCATTATCCTAAATCTTCAGATACTTTCCCAAAACATATCCTTAACAGTCACAGTTCAGAGCTGTCTGTACCCATTAAGTCTCCTTGACTACAGTGCCTGTAAGGAAGAAGTCCTGAACCTTCACCCGTGCCACAATCCCACATTTTCCCTCTGTTTGGACCACGGCTGCTCCGGCAGCCCTGTTGGTTTTCATGGCCCAACAAGCCTTTCCTTATAGAGATCAGCAGGAACAAAGCCACCTAAGTCGGGTTTCCAAGGTATGCCCTTGTGGAATCAAATTCTCAGTTGTGGGAAACAAAGAATAAGGAGGAAGAGCTTTTCAAGGCACCACAGGATCAGGCTATGAGTGTCCTAGCTGGTCCCTGCACACTGTGTAAAGTTTCCTCTATTTCTGTGGCAAGGGCTCAGTTTGCTGTTCCAAAGACCACATCTCTCTCTCTCACTTACCTTCAGGGACCCCATTTTCCCTCTCCCTCTCTTCTGGTTTTCTGACAGAGTTCCTCCTTGCCCTGCACCGAGCTGACGCATTGAATTGACTACACGCAGAGGTACACCTCAAAGAGACCAACATCTGTTTCTGTCCCCTTAAAGTACTGGTAAATATTGCTCTTGATGTCGACAGTCTCCCCTTCAGTCTACTCTGCCCAGCCTCATCCTCCAGTAATCCTATTGCAACCAACTAACAGACGGAAATACCAGCTTTGTAAAATAACACAGGCATCTGCCATATCCCTCACAGCAGCTGTGATCCACTTTGCCAGAGGCACTTTCCTGAGCACCATGCACATCTGGCCAGCTGTCCAGACAGCAGTCTGCCTGACCGAAAAGAAAGAGCAGAGGGGACTGCGCCCCACTTGGAAACAAACCGTGGACAAGACCAGAAGTTTTCCACACACTCCGTCAAAAGGTGGATGCTTCAGGCCCTATAAAAACCAACTCAATTCACAGCACTGTAAATTAAAATTCAGCCTCCTGGTATTATTACTAATTTCATAGAAACTATTAAAGTGTAGAGCCTAGCTGACTGTCTGCTCCTTTCTGCATGACATCATGGTCTATAATTGCAGAATTACTCTCAAAAAGATCTTCAGTCAAGTATTTATGGCAAAATACAAAGCTTTGGCGCCGCTTCCATCCTCATAATGAGATTTAAGCGGGGTAGAGGTGTCAGACTGGTGATACGGTGAATTTGACAATCAACGAACTGTGTGATGATGTTCACAAAGCAATTCACCTAGCTTTAAGATCTTTACACCTGGCGCAGCTTTAAATTCACTGCAGACCTGAGCCAAAACACGCCCTCCCGCCATTTACTTGAACTTGCGGGCACAGCACCGAGCCCAGCTTCAGGCAAACAGGCAATCTCTAGATCACCCTTCAGTCCTGCTGGTGGAGGGAGAAAGATATACTCTCTCAGGACAAAGCTCTCTGATTTTCACGGATTTGAGTTTGGAGATTCTTTGAATCCAAAGCAAAAAAATCTAAATAAAAATCCACATTACTGTAAACCTCCTGCGAGTAATGGTATTAATGGAGCGTTATGATATCACATCAAGAGCAAATATCCGTTGAGGACTAGCTGCGAGGAAGCAACTCTTACTTAAACCACCGCATTACTTAGGCAGCCATTGAAAGAAAAAATAATACAAACCACATGAACGATAAAATGATTTATGCTTATCACAAATAGAGTGGAATGTTTTCTATGGTGGTCGTACTGAAGTTAAAAAACAGAAAGTTATTATTAGTGCTTTAACATCCTACTTCATGAGTGAAAGCATACTTTGCTTAGAGTGAAACATAATTAAAAGTCCAAAGGCAATTTAAAAACAACGAAAAAACCCTGACCAGAAATTTATTACAAGTTTAAAATATTAATACAAACGACATCCCAAAGGAACGTTACATAAGGCTTTGCAGCTATCCGTGTCTCTCAAACAAAATGCAGCACCCACTGCACCACACACTTAGCAAGGAAACTTAAGAGAAATTTAAAACACGGTCAGAACATCTCTCCGTGTCCGTCGTGCCTATTCCTACAGCTCCGTTCGTATTCAGCAGATGAGGGCAAATTACTCCCCGTATCACACGGCTGCCAGAGACGCCACTGCAGTTATCACTATGGCATAAGACTATCTCCACGTTACCGTAACACATTCAAAACCATAATGCTTTCCAGTGGAGAAGCGCTTTTACCCACAGAAGTCACACACAGTTAAGCGTTAAAGTCTGGTGACACTTCCGATAGATCTTTGTCTCCAGGTGGAGATTTGATGTGCCCAAGCTCACAGAGAACAAGAGTAGCAGAAGTAGATCAGGACCCTGGGATTTTTTTCTCCCGTTCTCTCTCGAGCAAAGACGCTACAGAAAAAAAAAAAAAATTCCTATCAATGGTCACAGCAAAGTTCACAAGCTTCAGGACACACCACCGGTTTCCTCTGGCATATCCTTTCAACGTACGCACGTATTGTGAGAATCAATAATGATAACTCTTTTTGCCCCGAATACATTGGTTGGTTTTTAAATGTTACTTACTCTCCTTGAGAGAATCCACTCTGCCTTTAATACCTTTTTAACACAGTGTATTATTCAAGGACAGGTAGAGCTTTCCCTTTTGGACCTGGTGACTCTTTGTGCTGAGATGTTACTTTTTTGTATGAACAAAGCACCTGCCAGACGAGCAGAGCGGCTGTCCTAAGGAGGCAATCCGAATCTAAAATAGGAAATTATGACAACCTTTTCTGAGGAATTTACAAATGGTCAGCAGTAGAATTGTATGTGTCCCAGTTACTTAAATATTGCACGATTACATGACAAATAAGGCATGATAGTCCTGTAGTGCTAATATAAACACAGACGGACTATAAAATAACCAGCAGTTAATAATCCCTATGTGGGGGTTTTGCACAACAACTAAAAGTTTTTCAGTTTCCTAAAGGTGAAAAAACTGTAAAATCAGCCTAGGATTTAAGGCAACGTCTCAGTACATTTCTTTTGATGGTCACTAAAACTTGTCAGGAAAGGGGCAAGAGAGTAGTTTAAAAATGCATTTGTTTTTACCAAGATATCCATCAATCTGCACAATTCACTTTTATGCCACACAAACACGATGACATAAAGCCCATTAATCTTTTCCAGCTTAATACCTACTGTCCTTTGAAGATACATGTTTGGAATATCTGAAGGCGACCTCCATTTTTCACAGTTACCAGTCATAGGGCAGCTGACACAGTCAAGATAATCCCGTATTCAGCGAAACTGGGGGAATGAATGGATTCTGATGAATGTAATTTGCTATCTCAGTGACAAATGGCAAACGTGAAGAGAGGGTATGCATGCAAATGTAACTGCGTTAAATAAGCGCGTGTGAAGGACAGTACTCTGAAAATATCTGATAGGCGGTTTTACCACAACCACGCGTTTTTGAGGAGGCAAAGCATCACCTTAGTTGAAGTTAAAGCGGCTCTCTGCTGAAGACGACGGTATTGTGGCATACAGCCAAGCAGGGCGTTGTAACAGGCCAACTCTTTGCGTCACATTTTACCTTACAACATAAATGTTTCAGTATCATTTTTAGTACAATTTGGACTTCAATACCCCAAAGTTCCCAATAATTATCAGCGTCGCAAGCCTGTTTGGGCATCCAGCCTGTGGCAGACTAATCCCCGGAAGACGCCACGTTCCACTAACACCAGAAGCTCTTTGCTTGGTCCCCTGAGGCTGAGGTATCACTTCGGAAAATTCTCGTATTCTTGGCTGTTTTACCAAATTTGTCGTAGGACCACGTAATATCCACCAATACAATTTCTACGCCTTCCCAAGGCCAGCCGGTGAATGAGCACTACTTGCTCAGGGTTCACTCAAGATAAAAGAATAGGCTTGAAAACAGAACCGTCATCTCCTCCTCGCCATTATCTTTGTGGCTGCTGCAAGATTCTGAATATAAAACAGGTCCAGGTCTTCAAATCACACAAGAGAGACCAAGAGATTATACCTCGTACCCTTCACACAGGTACGAGTAATTTAGGTTTGGATGCTAGAGCCAGCGCCAGGCGGAGGCAGAGCTGCCTGAGGCTGGGGACCTGCAGAGAGAGCAACGGGGATCCGTGCCCTGGAAAGCAAAGCTCCCTACCGCTGTGCTGCTGAGGCAGAGGACGGCAATGACTTCCAGGCATTATGAGAAGTCACCAGGTCTCTCGGCAGTGGGAATCACATGTCTGTCAGTCTCCAAAAGCTCTGCCTCCCTTGCTGTTCCCTGTGGCAGGAGGGGGTGTCCCATCCTGCCACAGGAACGCTGGTGTGCTGGCATTGCGTGGCTGGGACAGAAATCTTTGTTTCTGGCCGTGCTGCTGAGAAGCCCTGAGCGGGCTCCTGAGGATGCACAATAAATGTTTGAGCTACAGAAAAAGAGCAGGAGAAACAGCTCCTAGAAGCAGCAAACGATGGCTTAAATAAAAAACTTTTTAAGGGCACTGTTACAGGCAGGGAAAATTTGCAGTCATGATAAACTCACTGAGGTCGAGCAAAGGCTTTACGTCACCTCGGGGGCTGGGGTACTTTACAACTGTTGACTGCTGTCACTTGGGCTTTGCACGTTATGTTTCAAATTACTGACAGAGGAAAAAATTCTGGCTTGATCTTACAAAGTCAGTTTAAAATTCCACTTATTTAAGAACTTCCATCAAAAGAGGCCAGGTGACCCCCACATACGAAATTATACATACACTTAGAACCTGGAAGGTTTCACCTCAGAAAGCTTTGCAAAATACCTGATTTGATGCAGATGTCCCTCAAACCTAACGCAATCGAGAGCATTCCCTGAAGGCAGCCCGCACTGGGTATCTCCCTTCTTTGCTATCGCTTCTTTAGTCATTCTCACCTTCATCCTACACCAATGTTCATGTTAGTTAGTCTTTATCCAAAAGCCACTGAATTTAAAGGGGTTTGGGATCAGTGCAGCCAAGTGTTTCCCATCCTGGTGGGAAGACAACAGCAGCACTTTGGACACCAAGTTTGTCTCACTACGGCTAGGTTTCCAAAAATTCAAGAAGTGTCATAAACCCTGCACTTCTAGGGATGAAGAGCGCTCACTTCACCTGTATTAGCAGCACTACCACTGTGATCGGCTGCAATGTATTGCAAGTTCTCCTCCCCGGCACACCTCCGCATACTCTAGTCAAGGCAGAACACAGGTAGAGATAACACTGGTGGGGAAAGTTAATAATTACTTTCCATTGAGGGGATTAAAATTCCTGTAGTGGAAGCGAAGTGAAGGGGCTACCCAGGTTGTAAACGAACAATATATACACAGGGTTTGCAAAACTCTTATTCAACAAGTTTGTTGTACATAAAAAAAAATTCAGAAATGCTTTCCCAAGAATACAGGCCACATTGCATAACTTGAAACAGCTCTGAAACCATTGCTGGTACTAAAACCTGGACTGAATCTCATTTATGTAAATATTACCTTATCTCTCTCTCCTCGAAGAAAATGTTTTACGATTAAGCTATCTGTCATTTAAAGATCAAATTAAACTCATTAATGCAAGCTATTAAAGATCATTTTTAAAGGACAAAGGCTAATTTTCTCAAATATCGTGTGACTCTTATTCTAATGCTAGAGATAATCTTTTTTACCATCAAAAAAAGACAGAACCGGGCAGAAGAGGAAGCTATTAAATATCCAGTACTGCTAGAAAAAACCCACTTCCATTCCCAGAATGCTCACTCCAGCGTCTTCCACAAAAGGAGACCAACTCCTTAGTGTATGTTAGATGCCAGGTAAAGCAGATGTAATTTTTTTTTTAAAAAAAAGTCTACTTATCTCCTTCCTACACAAAAGTTCGTTCTTCTTTTTGTAGAAAGTCACTTCTTGTAGTCACAATTACAAGCAATTCATACCCGAGACACTTAGGTAGGTCCGACACAATAACGTGCGTTTCTGTTAAATAAGAATGACCGTAGAGTGATGAGTTATTTCCCCAAGATTTCTCAGTGGTTAATTCCCAGCATCCAGTGAGGATTCTGTATGATCTAAATGCAACCTCTGCAGCGTTTCTTGCTACTCAGAAGGGAGATCAGGGGGAGCAATTCCTTACAACACAGAAAATTTGATGTAAAATACTTATTTCCCAAGAACCGGAGCTGGCAGCCGGGTCAACTCAGGGAATGGCTGCACTTCAGAGCCTGCTTTTGGGATATTTGCACCTGTGAGAGTCTGGGACCGGGAAGCAAGATCTATGCTTGAGAGCAGATGTGATTATAGATTGGCACGTGAACTCGGCCTGCGATTCAGCCAAAATGTCCTCATGTGAAAGGTCATTAAGCCAGCTTGATATAACTGACGAATGCCTTCCACAGAGCATATTGCAACTTTAATATAGGTTGTTTAGAAAAAGAAAATCCACTGGGATATAAATGTCAACTGTACGCCAACATTTTTCACAAGGATCGGGAAGGGAAAAAAGAGATTCATCTCTAAGGGATTATTTTAAAATTAAATTTAATAGATGGTAATGGGCTGACAGTTCTCTGAAAATAGCCAGCAGATGTTCCAGCGCTTTACCAAGTCCCGATGTCTAACCTTGGGTACACCAGTTCCACAAAATCCATCTTCTGGATGGAGCTCTGTTTCTGCAGCTGGAATGCTAATTATGGCTCTTAGTGGTTTCTGACTTCTACCAGCGCGTTTGTTTCTGCAGCAGATCACGGTGCACAAGCCACAGAGGCCAGTAAGCACAGATTTATGTTTTATTAGAAAGGACAAGAAGATACCTTATTCATGGTACGGAGTTATCTACAGATAACCGTCGCTCTGTCTGCTCATCATAAGATAAAAGGCATCTAAATTGCTAAGAAGTTGCTGAAATACAATTGAGAACATTTGCACAATTCATATGAGCTGCTCAAACGCACTGATGCATATAAAGTCTCCAAAGCCATTTATTGTCAAAATGTCAATGCTAAATGCACAAAAACGTAACTTACTTTATGCCATTAATTAACTAATGTTTGCACAGCACTTTGAAAACGTAAAAGCACTTTGAACACTGAGAGGTAGGCAGTATTATTTTTACTCGTGTGGACTCACTGTATGAATCATACATAATAGTCACCTCTGGTGGAAAGTATTTTTGGTCCACAGCCAAAACCTAACCTAAGATTTGGCACTTCTGTTCAGTAAAGCATCTGCAAATGGTCCTGTTCGGGTTTCAGCTGGAAATTTTCTGCAACACACTCGTTACTGAGTTCTTCACAATATACACCATGTGCAAGGTGCCTCCGCAGCTTTGTAATTAATGCTGTATAGCGAGACAGCATTTTATTGCATTCTCCTCACTTACCCAAAACATTTGAGAACACTGGCTCACTAGTGTTAGCCGTGACTTAACTCCTTCTCTTTGATCTGTACAAGATACAACAGGCTTAATGGATATAACACAGGACTGGGATTCCCTTTCACCTTTGTGAGAGCTGTAGCTCTCAAATTATTTTGTGATCTCCTGGTGGAAAGTATTTCATAAGAACTAGATTGTACCATCATTATCTATCCCTACTCTGCGATTTTGCTCCCCTCTGATCATCCTCTGTCTGGGCTTTTTTCCCCCTCTCACCCTTTGTGACTGAAGAGCTGTCACGACTGTGAGTTTTCCTTCCCAAGCGAGAGTGCAGAGAGCTTTCACAAGGTCACATTTCATACCTACAAGCACATCTGTTGCATCAGCCTTGAAAAAAATACGCTTGGCTATCCCATCTTTGACAAAATTGCTTCTCCATGATCACGTTCATGGGGGAAATGTAAGTCTAAAATAACCAGAAACCAACAAAACTTCACCATTCTCCTGTTGTGATTAGCTAACAAGAATAGTGATGACTTACAGCTGGCCCGAGTACCACCTGCAGTCAGGTTGGCCCCGTGTTTCCAGAGGTTTTGGCTTCCTGGCTGACCTGGTGGTGATATGCTCCATCATCGTTATAACTCTCAAATCAGGAGATATTTTATGCATGCCTTGTATTTGTTTAAGCACATGTCTATCCATAACATAAATTAGTCTGTGTGGGATTAACCTAGCCAAGAATTTCTCTCCTACAAATCTGTCCGGATGTTCAGATTTAAAGAGTTTTAAAGAACCTTGTCTGTAACACACCACACCTATCTCCTATTACCAACTACCCTACTATACCCTCGATAGCTGACAAGTGTATTTATTCAGCATCGGTTTTTATTCTCGAACTAATGGAGAAAGAAATACAAGAGCGGGAAATATCTGATGCGGTTAACGTTGATCTATAAAGCTCGGACCTATTTTCTCCACTTGAAATAGAGAAACTAATTTAGAGATTTTTCAAAAGAAAGAAAGGATATTTGAGCCAACTGACTTTGAACAGATGAAACATTTTACAGTGTTTATAGTGTAAGTTTACAAACCACTTTGGGGCAGCTCCACTGCGTATCTTATCCATAAGGTAAACATAGCGAGATCATATACTGGCTCCCAACATCGTGCAGCCTCACAGGACTAGCACTCAACTCGGTGCAGCTGCCAAGCTGGGCTCCGGAGGGGCCTCGCGCTCCAAAGCGAGGGGTGCACCAAGCCTGTCGAGAGGGAGCTGAACTGCTGGAGACGCTGCTCAGCACCTGCTCTTATTCTGCCTGGCTCTGTGGTGAGCCCCGAGTCTTGCCGGCTCACAAAGCAACGTCTTTATCGCATTGTAGCTAGATAGAAAAAGGGAACATGAGGGGAGAGTTGGCTGCTGTGAACGGAGTGGGCTGGCCTTGGTTTAAGTCAATGTAGCTGCTGGGGGGCTACAGCAATTTACAACAGCAAAGTCTCTCGTCTGGCACCTCGCTTTCATGCAGTTGCTCTCCAGATTCAGTAGTTCTTGGTGTTAAAAGTCTGTGTGGTACAGTCGGGATTCCAGACAGATACACCCCTCAATAATAATAAGCTTCACGTAATGCTCTCCACTGCCTTTTAATCTGCTGAAGGTGGACGGGGAACAAAAGAAAGAACAAAAGAACATCTCATGCAAACGTTGCAAATAAACCATTTCAACTCAAACAACCAACTCCATAACAGACGTGAGACTACCAGGCACCTCTTCTCAGTACCTCCTACCGATTCCCAGTTCTCTGCAACCTTGAGCGCCAAGAGGACAAGGAGTCCTTGATCTCGTAGTCGGGGTAATTTGTGGCACTTTTTTCGCTATCGCACAGCCAGGACCTGACCGTAACGCCTACAGAGATGAGTGGCTCCATTCGATTCGTTACTACTGACTTTGCCTGCAAGTACTTACGGATCATCTGCAAAACTGATCTCAGAGACGACTCCCACTGATTTAGCTCCTGACTCTAATGGTCAGTAGTCCCATGTTAAAATCCACGCGGCATGTCCCTATATTTGCATTATTCAGGATTATCAAAATCAAATTATTACTTGCTGTGAATCATGTAACATGCATCCAAAGCTCCATGTTCTTCAATCTGGTAACTCAACAACAAAATTTGCTTCTGTAAATCTAATGTGCTGCCCAACAACTTGAACACGTCTAAATCTCTGAAAAGCCAAATCCATTTTCTCACATACTTTCCGTTATAAAAATATCTGCTCCGGGGCTGTGATTTTTATGCCAAGCTTCAAAGCAGAATGACTGTATATAGTTAAATTACAACCCTCTAAAATGTAGATTTATAATACATATAATGGAAGTCCCATAACTATAACATTTCAAATGTGACATTCCTACAAATGCCAGTTTTCAAGGGATGAAATACGATGGTTTGAACTGCCTCTTGATGCATAGCAAGATGATGCTTTCTTGGTGGAGGAAGACTTTAATTATTTTCTGATACTGTAGAGAATGAAGATGGCATCTTCCTCCTTAGACGGTATCTATGACTACTCATAAGAGATCCCGTTAGAGTGATAAGATGATTGAGCTTCCGTGGGACTAACGCAGCTTAGGTTAGTTGGGTAAGTTTAGTTAGGTTAGGTTAGTATGTGCCTCATTCTGTCTGCAGAACTTAAAACATACTGTTGCTGTAAACACCATATTTACATGCTTAACCACCCAAAATAAATGACAACAGCTTAAAAATCGTGGCATTTCACAAACTAGTAATTGTGGGTATCTCTTCTGCCTTGTCATTTCTGAGCTTTTAGGAACTCAGGTCATGTTTTCAGTTGTGTTTTCCAACTACAAAGACTAATTAAAGGCACACACACACACAATTGCTTAGGAAAAAAAAAAAAATCTGTGTCTTGTATGGCTCCAAAGCTCAGGCTTTCAGAATAACATCAAATATCATATGACTTGGCAAGAATATAGACCGCACTATCGGTTCTTTGGAAGTACAGGAATACAAAATAACCACTGAAGCAGAGGCATATGACCCAGCTGAAACTCCCCAACATGATTTGCAAGGTTGCTCTGGCTCCGACCTGTTCATGGTGAACTCAGTCGGGCTCCTTTGATTACAAGGGGACTTGGGTCAGGCTTTCCATGACGGCCCTTGCACGCTTCTGCCTCCATGGAAGAGAATGATGTGTCACATCCCTCCTGTCGTTCTCTGTATGTAAGTGTCTCTGCATGGATATTTTCTCTTTACTGTGGTGAAAAGGGAGGTGGCATTTTTTTGTCCAGCAGGTCATTTTCTCCCGAAACATCCAAGAAGGTGCTCGGAGGATTTGAAGCAGTAGCAGAAGATACAGCTCTGGGAATCAGCTTTTATTCTGCTGCGCTTTTTCTTATCGTGTGCCCCAGGACACACTGCCACTTGGAGCTGTATTTCTAGGCTTCGTTTCCCTGCAGAGCTCTTCCACTGGAGCCTGTAGTGCGACACTAGGGGATAACACCAACGGTATGGAGGACCGGCTGCAGCAATGCTGCCAGGCACAGCGTGAGCAATGCAGCAGCAATCGGCAGTAGCTCACACTCGAAAAGCTACCACTATCCTATCCCTTCCTTTGTTAAGAGGAAAGTGGCAAGAAGACTCCAAAATAATCTTGAGAGGATCCTGCCTTTTGCCTTGCACGCCTTCTGTGGGACTTTCCACAGGAGATTTTAACCTAACCTAATAAGTTTACCTGGGAAGTCAATGGCTTCAATAATATTGCCTGTTGCAAACTCCTGCGAGTGCGCGTTGCTTGATTTGAAAGTCCACGATTCAAGGTGGTGAGCGGGGAAGTGCTGCAGACAGGATTCCTTCAGTTAACACCAGTACAGCTCAAAACAAAAACTCTTGCTTTAGAGCAAACAGCTGTAGCCACGGACAGGTTTTAAAGTCTGCTACTAAACACGTTCTGGCAATGCAAAGTAGCTATTAAAAGTATTTTCAGTCAGAGGAACTGAAACATGCTCTCTGTTGAAACGACACAAGTACAGAAATCACTGGTTTTAGGAGTTTTTAATGTTTTTTACCTCATCATAACATTCAGAACCATCTACTTCCCTTTTAGTCATGTTGTGTTTATTTAAAAGGTTCAATCTGCCTTAATTCAAAGCAATTTTGATTGCAAAATAGGGGTTTTTTATCATTCTTTTATGTGCTATTCTTTTTCTTTTCTTTTCTTTTCTTTTCTCCCCTCTGAAGCCAGGCTACAGCAGCTCATCAAAAGGAAGCAAGGCGGCCTGAATTTTATCTTACTGTTATTGTGATATAGCTGCAGCGGGCAATCTGATCTCATCAAGAAACAATTGCAGTAAAGATATCTAAGTGGATGTCACAGCTCTGCCGAAAGATAATAAAGTGAAATGAACCAAAAAACCAATCTTTCCAATACAAATCACATAGTTAAACTGTAGTGATTTGCAAGCGGAGTATGAGTGCGGGAGGAGGGAGATACAGTCGGAAATGCCCGACTAACACTTTTAAACGATTTTTAACACATTTGGGGAGTGCCTAATTAAGGCATTTACAACATTAAAACCTGGAGCTGTTGTGCGGTACTACACTAAATGAGACAACCAGTAACAAGGGAAAGGGTGAATTACACCACCTTCCACTGCAGTTTGAACTACTGTCTCCTAAGATAAACACTATTGATTGCTTTTAAGCCTCCTCTCTATTAGAAAGAGACTTCTAATTTTGGGAAATCAATAATAAAAGATAGCAGAAAAACCCAGATTCTCTCCACATAAGCCTGCAAAGAGGAAAGGGCAGAAGCTCACATTAAATTGGAAGATCATCCCTGATTTGCAGGGTGGAGGATTTGCTCACTGGGACGCGTTCTTCTTCAACACTGAAATCTGCATCAGCGTCCACAAACTATTGTTTTAATTTCCTGAAAGAGCAAAAATGTCTGGTCACACGCGTTTTAACATTGTTTTTCTCTTTTTTTAAATGTCTACTCTGTCTTCAGCGCCTGAAAATTAACTCCTTAAGTAGTTTAACAAATATCTCTTCTTTTCCAAAGCAAAGACTTTTGTTAGAGACTGAAATAGCATCGGCTTTCAAGCTGTGGGGTCCTTTCTACTTCTTTTGTCTATTTAACTGCAAAGGAATGGTGTGGTGGTATTGAATTACCACTGCTGATGTGTTGGGAGGCTGTTTGAGCCTCTGCTTTCTGGTGTTGGGGTTTTTTTTTTGGGGGGGGGG
>VZSC01003014.1:57915-73618 GCA_013398225.1 Steatornis caripensis | reverse complement strand
TTTTTTTTTTGGGGGGGGGGGGAGGGCTGTTTTTAAAGGCGCATACTATACAAGCCCAACAGACAATGCCAAATCTCTAAGAACAGATACACACAGAACACTTCATAAACCACATTTAGGCAGACATTGTCCATCATATACCATGCAAGATGCCCAACGCGCCTTCCAAGAAAAACACCAGCACCGACTGAACACAGGCCAAGGATTTTCTCATTAGCATGAACAGAGAGGTTAGGCAGGCACACAGCGTTTCCCCCTTCTGCTTTCCATTTACAGAGGCAACCACTCCTAGGGATATTATACCTAATGCACAGCTGGATCTTCTACAAAGAAATAGTTGTGGGTTTTGCCTGATTTTGCTGCTAAACTCCTGTCTGCTCGGAATTCACATGATTTCCTCTGAAACTGGTGAGGTTTACCATAATGTGACACTGCTTTTCTTACAGTCTAACAGGGAACGGTCATCCGAGGCTGGTATTAAAACAGCAATTTCACTGGTGACTCTCTTGTTAAAAGCAATTACCTGCGGCCATTATCTAAATGCATCACTTAGTCTTTGATATCAAATTGTTTAAATAAATAAGAGGGAACAAAAATAGCCAGCAAATACCAGGAGATAATTGCGTGGTTAACCCTATAAATGACAGTCTTAGGAGAACAGCAGAGGAATTTTTAATAAAGTAATCACAAACAGATTAATAGTCTGGAAAGCAACAGGGGATTTTCTCTTCCACAGTAATGGGATTTTCAGCAGACCCAAGCCAGTTCTTGTCTAAGGAGAAATGTGCTTTCCTATCTCCATCTCCCCTGATCGCCTCACTTCTCACCATAAAGGGAAATCAATATGAGGACTTGTTATTCAGAGGAGTCTCAAGAGTCAGGCACTGTGATTGCACCTCTAATCCTGCAGGAATCTATTTCCACCAACTACATGATATCAAATGCAACAGGCACATTGTTTACAGCTGGTGCGCAAAGCCTACGATATAGGGAGGCAAATCGAACCAGATGCGGGGTATCCAAGCTGACCTCCTACCTCCGGGTCTGACTCTCAGTACCAAGAGAAGTTGCGCTAAAATAATCCTTTCGATTGCATGCACTTCTAAGACCGAGACCTCCGTTACCAGAGGAAGTAGTTTGATTCTCTGCACAGTGCCTACGTATGGATTTCTCTTGCGCTTCATTCGGCTGACCAATTAGGAAAACAAGGGCAGCGTAAGGGTTAAACATCGATCTCCGGGTTCCCTTGGCATGCGTAGGGAGCTGCTGCTAATAACACTGGTGGCAGTTTCCTGAGCTGTAACTCACAGCATGATGAGAACAACTTCTGATCTGATGAAAATTCCTCCCTCGCTGCAGAAAAACACCCGATCGTTTAAAAGTTTTGAATGTGCTAACAGCTAATTTATTAAAGGAACTCCCGCAGTGTCCATGTTTACAGGGCTCAGGCTGCATACAAAAGAAAGGCCCATTCCACGCACATAAGGGGAGCAGAATGGAGCTGTATTTTTGGAAAGGCAGCACAGTGTGCCAGAAGAAGGGCTGGACTGATGAAAGGAACAGCTATGATGTTGTGCTGAGACTTCTTTCAGCCTTGACTAAAAAGAGCGCAATTACAGATTGGAAAAGAAGAACAAATAAGAATAAGTTGTATTTTACAAATGCCAAAATAAAGTGAAACGAGTTCGGGCCAGATTACAAGTACTCGGAAATGTGAAACTTCCCTAGATGCTCAGATACGGTAACGAAGGAAGACGTACGTGAGGGCAGCCAGACATTTTTAACCTATTTCTTGTTGTAGAGCGTCTTCTCTTTCTAGGAAGGTTTATTCTTTTCCCTACAAACCCCAAGCTAAAATTTCTCAGCCCAAAAGCTAGTCTCTGCTCCCAAACCAGGGGCATAAAAGGGATGGGGTCAGGGTGGGGTGGGGTGGGGAAGGGAGGCAGCGTTTTCCAAAGATTTTCGCTTCTAACCAAGAAAATTAGATACCTTCCACAAATTTTAGATGAGACAAATCCCCCTACCTTCTGCACAAAACCCACTGTTACAGACTTTTCAGCCATCTCCAATAACAATCACATTCCAGATGTCTCTCTCTGACAAGCTGTTAGACTGCCAAAGCCTGAAAATGGAAGGAGTCCAAGAAAGAATTAGGTGTCCTCTACATCTAACGTTACCTCATTACCTGCAAGTAAATATTAGGCCTAGTCTGAGTTTAGAAAATAAGGCTAAGTGCAAGGAGCACCTGGTTAACAAGCTAATGGGCTAAATAATTCTGTATGATTTTTCAGACACTAACACTTATGTGTTAGATTTCCTTCTCCCAGCTGTGTTGCTTTGCTGAGAAGTGTTCATAAAATAATCTTAACAACATTGCAGTATTCATGTAAATTAAATATATACACTTCAGCTTTCACTAAAATACCATTGTTAGAAGCCAACCACTTGATGTGTTGTCAAGTGACGCTCTAATGAGTATGATTTTTAATGGGCTTTAAGCAGCTGGGGGAAAGAAGTAAAACCATGGATCGAACACCATGCTGAAGGTATGTGCGTCTGAGGTACCGCATCGTCCCCGAGGCTCGGATACATGCTGTATGAAAGTACATGTTTCTATAATGGGTATGCATAGATAAATACGTTAGCATTACTTTTTCCTTACTTCATTCAGCCTATTTTTAAAATATCACCTTAAAAAATATATTCGTCATATTTTTGGCTCTGTGCATAAATTTACATATTAAGTAGCAGTAATTATAAGCAGCGACGTTCTGCTCCTTGCTATGCACAGTCCATACGATCCACATATGTCTAGATTAACAACTTCCTTGCCTCGGGGGGCCCCAAAACAAATGGCATGTGTCGTTTCCAGTACAGCACAGTCAGACGCGCGGTGGGCTGGCCTGCGCACGATGTCTTCCTCGTTCAACTTTACCTTTTACCTGTCCCTTACTCTTCTTAGCCCCTCAAGTCTCCTTGAAAGAAAAAACCAATGTTCCTAAATTCTTTAGTATTTACTATGTTTAATCTTTCTAACTCCCAGCAAAGCTGTCGGCTGTTAATCACCCAGCCTCCCGGGCAGCAGGCTCCATCCACTGAAGTCTTGTTAACTCCCTACTTGCCCGAGCCGCCATCCCACCACTGCCTCACGGTTCCCCTCCCCTTTCAAAGCAGTCATGTCACAGCGCGTTGGCTAGTTTTATCATCTGAATTACTGTTAATATCTCATTTTACCTCAAAAAGCACAGCAGCCATTTTCCATCTGCGATTTTCCTGCAGATGGGATACCTCTGTGCCTCTGCCCCAGCGTGTTTCTGTGTGCGGCTGGCTAGTTCCGCCTCACTTGCCCCATGAATGGATTCATAGCCAAGTTCTCCACTAAGGACTCATTAATCTCCTGAAGCTGGTCAGCAGCCTTTTTACTGCTTTTGCTCCCTGCACCAGGAAGGCGCCTAAACAACATTTTCTGCCACCGTTCTTCTCAGGGAGGCGCAGTGGGAGAGTTTTAAGACGACCTTAATGCCCCGCTTTGGATGTCCTGCCTTCTAAGCTTCATTAGTGCCTGGCATGATCGACCACAGGCAGATGTGGCTCCACATTGCTATCAGGAAAGCAGAGTGGCGACGCCCCACGGTGAGGACATTGAAAAAAAAAAAAAATCAGGTACAAGAAAAAGGGACAAGAAAAAACTAGTCTGGGGGAATGCACAGAGAGCCCACAGGAGAGGATTAAACCTCGGGGTTGAATCGGTAGGAGACCACTACGCTCTTTACAGTAGTGCCAGGGCTGTGAAGTAACTTGAGGGGTTATTTTGATGCTAGCGGCTGTGCAGTCTATGGATCCGTGTGCTTTTTGCAGCTATGGATGCACATGTATCCCTTACCTTGTCTGCACCTTGTTCCCTGGGCTATTGGCTGGTAGCGCTATCGGGCTCATCTCCTTTAGTCATCACATTAGTGTCTCTGTTAAAAAGCATCGTGTATCACCCTTTTGAGGTTTCTTAGACCACTCAAAATGTTTTGCTTATAAACAAGTCTGTGACGTGTCACATGAAGTAATCCATAATTATAAGGTCCTGAAAATGCATAAAAATAACTCAACTGCTTTTTTTCTTTTTAATGCATATACTCTTGCAGTGGTGATACCATGCATGCACTAGGCTGAGAGGCCAAAAATATTTTCACATTCATTTGCAAAGCGCCAGAAATCTTCCCTTCTGAAGGTTAGGTATTAAATTAAATTAAGACAAATTCCTTATTTGTGGACGACAGTCCTGTAAGTCATCACAAGGCCATAGGAAGAGGGGAAAAAAAATTTTAGACGTTCCCTTCTGGAGTGTAACAAGCGAAAAAGTCTCGATGCCGGAAAGGACGATTTCATTGCAAAGGTAATTGTCCTGTTGAAACACACACGTCCAAGCGTGCGAGCCGGTCTGAGGTCTCTCTGGAGCGCAGCAGGAGTGTCAGCATACATTAAAAAGACTCACAAGCTGTGATTCACAGAGGGGATATGAAAGTGCCCCAGCCCTAAAAGCACACGGCGGGAGGGAGGGGGCCCAAAGGCAGCTATGGTGTTTCTGAGCCATGGGTCTGGTTGTGGGAGTGAGCAGCACCTTCAGGGGGCTATGGGAAGTTGGGGTGGTTTTCAAAGAGCACTACAGAAATTCTGCTGTCTCCTCCTACTGCATCGCCTCTGAGGACTTTTGCAATGTCGCCTGATAATGCATGCATCAATCTTAGATACTCAAAAGAGTCTGAATTATTTTGAAGCACCTATCTGGCACGGTTTCAGAGGTTCTGGTACTAACGAGCTTGTTCCTTCCATGCTTTTGATTATTTTTCTGAAGCTGCTGGAGATTTTGATGGCAGTCATGAACCAGATTCCACAACAGATTTTTGGCCATAAAATCAAACTAGGCAGGGAAAAATTCTCTCTGCTTATTTGTACTGTGTTTCCCTCTTTGTCCCATATATTCCAGGAAATCCTGGTCATCATACGGATCATAAAGAATAAGCCAGTCACTGCATGAGGACGTAGCCATCAGCCTCCAGTGTCGATAAGGAGCCATAATATCAAATCTAAACCAGTTAAAGGATGCTGGTGGGGCTTGGGGCTGTTGGGATTTTTGAGGGTTTTAAAGTTCTACCTTGTGTTGACCAAAACAAAAGGAAAGCTTCAGCAGAGATCGGTTATTTCTAAAAGTATATTTAAGTTCAAGAGTCAAAGAGCTAAGTTTTGACAGTCTCAAAAAAACAATACTGCTGCAGAATCTGCAAACAGAAACAGCAGAACCAATATCCAGGGCAGTGGCTCTGAAAAGACATGTCAAATGTGTTCACAGGCTAAGGGCAGCAAATTCTGTCATCATTTGGTCTGTCGAAAACCAAAGAAAAGCCTTCTCCCAACAGTTAAAGAATATTTAAAGATTTGTTATTTATGCTCTCTCTAATTGTCTCCTCTGAGCCTGTGGCTGGGGACTAATTACAGTAACTACTGAAAAAACAAAACATATATTATGCTGTGTATTTTACTGAAAATATACTATAATGAATTTCAGTGGGAGAAGAAAAACAGAGTATTTAAATCTCCTGGCAGAAACGTGTATTTATGAAAATCACCCCGCAGGATGAGTCGATGAGAAGAAAGCATTTTTATCTATATGCTAACAAGATTTCTGACATATGTACCCCTGTAGGTCAAATAACAGACAAAAAAAAAAAAAAAATCCCTGTTCTCGGGACTAAATTTGCCCTTTAACATTCAACGAATTGTAGACTAATTCTAACCTGACAAGTACAAGCTGGACGGGACAATTATTCTCAAAGAACAAACAGTAATTACGAAACTTAACACTGCTTTAAAGGACCCACGTGCAGATAAGACAGGGGTTTCTAACATTTTCTCTGATTTTTTTTTTAATTCCTTTTTCTTTTTGATTACATAGAAGTAGGACCTATACCTCCCCATTCCTCTGTTTTCAGACGGCAATAGCTTTCTTTTGGACGTGACTGAAGGAAGAGAACTTGTAATTCATAACATATTGTTGTCAAAATCTTTATGCCATACCTGGCAGATGGCTTGACAAATAAACTAGGAATAAACACCGATAAACACAGCAAAGAGCTGTTCTTTAAAGTGGAAAGTATGGCCCCAATCCTTGCTGACGTACACAGTGCAGCTCTGGCATATGCAGAGGACACCCCTGAGATGCTCCTGCTTGCCCCAGCGAGGAGCGTGGCTCGCTCATGGCTTCCTCGGCTTAGATCAGCTGAGCTGTTCCCACTGCAGGCGAGGAGAAAACTGCCATGAAAGCGAGAGCCCCAGGCACTTTGAGCCCCTCTCTTTCTGCATAGGGATGTGTTCATGAGGGACCGGATCGCATGCAGGTTCCTCAAAGTGCCTCGCTCCAGAGGCCGGGGACTCACCGATGTGACCCACACTCCACCTATTTCCCCGTTCCATGGGGCAGCTGCTCTGCATAATCATGGTTTCTTTCCTTCTCTTCAGGCACCAAACCGGCCCCAACCTCTAACGTCCTTTGGCCGTGAGAACTAGGGAAAAGCTTCTCCTCAGCCTCTGCGCTGAGTTGCACGGAAAGGAAGGAGAATCTGCTCCAGCGTCAGCTGGACGTGAACATGAAAAGACCAGGCGATTCTGAAGTGAGGAATTACAATCAGAAAAGTCCTTCCTTTTATGTTACACATTAGAGAAAGAGACAAAAAGAAAACCTGAGAATAAAGAAGGAATCATTTCAGCTTTCCTGCATAGAAGGGCAAAAAGCAGCTTCAGCTACCAACTTCATTATTTTTGCAGTCTTATAACTTACAGCTCAAACAAACTGCTCTCAGTTCTAACATTTGTTTCTGGTTTCAGACTAGTAGAAATCTAATTTCCTTCTCCCCAAGAGCAAATGTCAGCACAAGCGGGATCTGAAATTTGTTGCTTGACACCTGCAGCAAAGAGCTAAATTGAGAGTAATATTTCAAAGAGGTACTTGGGAGGTATGCACTTAAATTTGGTTAACAGACAAGCAGGCTTGTGTATGTTCCTCCTGCATACTGCCTCTAAAACATATCCCCCATCACCCTGGATTGATGTAAGGCACAGGAAAGGGAACTGCTAGAACCACTCTGATTGGAACCATGCAGGCCAAACTCAGCGTTTTGGGAAACTTCGTAAGTCTGGCTTCAGAAATGCGTGTTACGAGTTTACGCTTCTAAACACACAGGCCAAAAAAGCCTGCCTAGCTTTTATGTGATTTGCTAAGAGTAAAAACAGTCTACAAGGAAAAAGAGTGTCTACAAGGAAAAAAGTGTTGTGATTCAGGATAATTCCAGATTAAAATCCTGACGGCTCTACAGTCAGCATCATCTCTCTTCCTACCTTTGCTTTGGTGTCTCAATTTCTACACCACTGTGGGCAATCTGCCTGTGAGCTTTGCAAGAAGAAATCAGCAATCAGTCCCTGCTACTAACGGCAACGCAGGGATTTTGGGAGAGTTTATGACACTCAGCATCCTGTGAACAGGTATTCAGAAATCCAGTATTTTAATGCAGCAAATCAGCACATTTCTGTAATGATATTTATTGACATTCATTCTAGCTCACCTGTAAAACACACTCTTCCAACACAACAACGGTTGGGTAGCGCGGCACGTGAGCTATCTCTAGTCTGGTAACTCCAAGCTGAGCAAGCAGGCCAACTCCTATCCTATCCAGGTCTGACTCCACGTAGCAGAAACTCACAAGTTCTCTATATTTTACTGCTTGACTGGCGCGGCATGTATAATCCTTCGGGGTACAATTGCTCGGCACAATTCTGAAATTCGCAGCGCAGATTTCTCATTTTGGGAACGAGTGCCTGAGCTCGAAACTGGTAATATTTCAGACTACGCTGGCAACTTCTGTTTGAAGATGTCAAAGTGCATTTTCAGTTGTCACATCAGCCTGAATAGACACGTATCTTATTTATTTATAAACAAACGCACACACGGAACAGGACAACCGAGCCACAGCAATGCAAGCAGGGAACCAGGTAAGATTAAAAATCAAATTGCCTTTCTGTCCTCTGCTACAAGCACAGCAGTACAAGAACATACGTGGCATTTCAACTTAATAGAGCATAAATGATGTAAATTAACAGCGCTTCCACAATGCGAAAGAGCAAAGTAAAACCAAAAGGATGCGACAGATCTTAAATCAATCTAAAGTGGCATAGCTCCATTAAAGTAATAGAGACAAAGGTTGTAATGCATTCGTCTTCAATACAGAAACAGTAATATTTGGACAGGCTAACAGTTACTAGAAATTCTACCGGCATGGAGTTCCTTTAGGCTTAAAATCAAGCAATGTCTCGAAGGTGCTAACTGGAAGATTGCCGTTACTTTCAGCACCCTCTTCTAAAGCTGCTACATAACCAATAATTAATGCAAAGGGCAGATTATGCATGTGCAGTAGTACAAACATATTAAAAGTTCCGATTTAAGTAAAAAAAAAGATCGCCTGTAGCCTGCCACCCACAAGGACCATTCTACTATTTTTAAGAAAATTAGTTCAACTTCTTTCAAAAGTGAGCCCTCTCTATCCTCGTTAGTGGTGACAAACACAGTTTACTGCACTTATTATTCCTTTAGCAGCTCATTAGGACCGGAATACATTAGTGCCAAAGGATCTAAGGGTCATTTATCATCAATTTCTTTAAATATAAAACAAAAGAGGAAAGCCATCTAAAATCTTCAGAAGCACTGCAATTACTGTAAATAGGATAACTTACAAAACGGAAACAAAAAGCCAGCAACATCTGCATTTGTTGATCATTACTTCAGAATTAAAAGAAAGTGGGAATTACTGTTCCTAGCTCCTACTGGGGGGGGGAGGGAGAGGGAAGAAAAAAAAAAAGAGAGATTGTTACATTTTCTTAACTTCCAAAGTGGAAACACATTCAAAAACCAACAGGATGGTTCTCAGACACTGCACTGATGAGGAGCACTGAGGTACCAAGAGCAGGAAGAGTCTGACCGACCGATACTATGACCTGCAGTATCGTCTCACAAGAAGCTTCATTCAGGAACTGCCATATTCACCATTAAATCTGGTAGTTTTCCAGGGTAGCGACTCCACAGATCTAGTAAATGTCCACAGAAACCATATATTTCTATATTACTCACTCGTATTGGGCTTTTCCACAAATGTTGCATTATGATAAAAATCATCAGATGCGTTTTAGGAAAAATAGTTAAGCTTTCTGCATGAAAAATTGATCATTATGTATAATTACAACATAATAATAGGAATTACCAGATAAATAGTCTCATCAATTCCTATAAGGAAAATGCCTCTAGATGCCTTTAGCTGAAACTAATTGAGTTGAACAGGAAAATAGTCTGAAAAGCTGAAGAATTTATCAGAAAATGACAAGCTTTTTATATATTTTTGAACCATCTTATGATTTCTGTCCCATGGGCATAACACTTTGTGCCTCATTTTTTTAAAAAACCTCTGCAGAAACACTATCATTACCTCTTAAATTTTGCAGTAATTTTTCATAAGGGAAACACTTTTCACATTTGGGGAAATCTTTAGTACATAAAAAAGTACATAAAAAAGACTTAAATGCGCATGCATTAGTCCGGGAAAAAAACCCACATGTATTTAAATTATTTATTAATGTATTTTATTTATTGTATTATGCGCTTAGATGAGCGCACAGTGAGGTGGGTCAAAAACTGGCTGAATGGCAGAGCGCAGAGGGTAGTGATCGGTGGTGCGGAGTCTGGTTGGAGGCCTGTGACCAGCGGTGTTCCCCAGGGGTCAGTGCTGGGTCCAGTCCTGTTCAACGTATTCATCAATGATTTGGACGAAGGGACAGAGTGTACCCTCAGCAAGTTTGCTGATGATACAAAGCTGGGGGGAGCGGCTGACTCACCGGAAGGCTGTGCTGCCATTCAGCGTGACCTGGACAGGCTGGAGAGTTGGGCGGAGAGGAACCTGATGAAGTTCAACAAGGGCAAGTGTAGGGTCTTGCACCTGGGGAGGAACAACCCCATGTGCCGGTACAGGCTGGGGGTTGACTTGCTGGAGAGCAGCTCTGCGGAGAAGGACCTGGGAGTGCTGGTGGACAACAGGCTCACCATGAGCCAGCAGTGTGCCCTTGCGGCCAGGAAGGCCAATGGCATCCTGGGGTGCATTAAGAAGAGTGTGGCCAGCAGGTCGAGGGAGGTGATCCTCCCCCTCTACTCTGCCCTGGTGAGGCCGCATCTGGAGTACTGTGTCCAGTTCTGGGCTCCCCAGTTCAAGAGAGACAGGGAACTACTGGAGAGAGTCCAGCGGAGGGCCACAAAGTTGATTAGGGGAGTGGAGCATCTGTCTTATGAGGAAAGGCTGAGAGAGCTGGGTCTGTTCAGCCTGGAAAAGAGAAGGCTGAGAGGAGATCTGATTAATGCTTATAAATATCTAAAGGGTGGGTGTCAAGAGGATGGAGTCAGACTCTTCTCAGTGGTGCCCAGCGACAGGACAAGGGGCAATGGGCACAAACTGGAACACAGGAAGTTCCACCTGAACATGAGGAGGAACTTCTTTACTGTGAGGGTGACAGAGCCCTGGAACAGGCTGCCCAGAGAGGTTGTGGAGTCTCCTTCTCTGGAGATATTCAAAACCCGCCTGGATGCATTCCTGTGCAACCTGCTCTAGGCTAACCTGCTTTAGCAGGGGGGGTGGACTAGATGATCTCTAGAGGTCCCTTCCAACCCCTACCATTCTATGATTCTATGATTCTATGATTAAAACCGGGAGAATCAAAACAACCGGGAGCTCTTAAAGCCACAGTGCAACAAAAATCCTACCCAAAACTGATCAAGGGAAATTGTTTATAGCCTACATCTGAGAGACTCTTAAAAATATAAATAAATAAAGACTGGATAAAGACCTTTTTAGATATCCATATAGACTAGCTCTAGCATGGCTTGGCACCATGAGCCCTGCAAAGCTCAGCAGAGAGAGCTAAGAGAGGAATCCCAAATGCCAGCCCTAAAGAGCACTGAGCGCCCTCTCCCCTTGGTTAGCAGGAGGCAGAGGGTAGCTCAAGGTTCATAGCCAGTGTGTGAAAAGGTGGCAGAGGGCTGAAGTGAAGCAGAGAGGTGTCCTCTGAGAATTTGGGGACCTCAGAGGGGATCGCCGTGTCCTGCCGAAAGTATCTTCTGCAGACAGGAGAAGCCTGACAGGAAAGAGGTGATTTACTACCAAGTTCCTTTCAGTCATAAAACACGATGCTTTTTGCCGAGGCTGGGATTTTACATTTGAAAATTGAGGTTAGAAGCCAAGAAAGGTGATCAAGTTAATGCAAGTTAACAAGTTACAGCTCCTCACCTGAGCACAGTAACCTATCACTCCCAGCACTAACTGTTTATAAGTGAAACACTTGCAGCACAATACTTTAACCCCATAACTTTATTTCATGCAGGCTTTTTAAGCAGCATCATAAGCCATTTAAAATGGAGCATTATGGAACCACTCGCAATTTTTTCCTATATGGACAAATTAGAGCCATTGACAGTAGCTTCCAATTTTACCCAAACCTACGCAGGTCAAAAAGACAGTTTTATAGAAGCATTAATGCTTTAATGCCTTGAATTAATGTAGAGAAGCCTCGATTAGTCAACTTCTTTCCTTAGGGAGAATCTCTCCTCTCTATGTTTATTTTAATTAAATACCAAACAATGTCACTAAAACACATCCCCGGCACCATGCAGGAAACAAGGGAGTTAATCCAATTGTTTTTCTTTTTGAGGCTATAAAGACAAATGCATTCAGAGAAAGGGATAACTGCTTTTAAAATGCAGAATTGATATCCCCTATCTAACATAATAAACAGGGAAACACAAATATATCTAATGCATATTTATGAAAGGCAGCATTTAACTGCTCTATAATATCCACAATAAAACCCTGTAGAAGGTCTGTGCAGCTTATTCTGAAGGTGGCCTCACACGTACGCGAGAGCAAAGGTGCAGACACCGCAGGTCAGGTGTCGGGCGCGAACCGACAAACCTCTTCGCTTGCTGCGGAGTAATGGTGAAGGATGGCAAAGGTCTCTGCATGGGCACCTGCTCCTTCCTGCACCCACGCGCACACAGCTTCTCAGCGTTCAACGCCATGCGCGGGCAAGACCATCGGTGTACGCAGTTACAGGGACGCTTACCTGTTCTTATCTCAAGTATTCCCTTTAACTTTGTAAAAAAAGGAGTGTGTTGTTCTCAAAAAACAGTTTGAAAAGTTCACTTTTCAAGACAAGTAGTCCAAGACGTTTTTCAGGGCCCAAGTGTTCAGCGTTATTAATGTTCTATAAGCTTTTTCATCATGTCATTACTAAATAAAACATCAGCTGAACCCTTCTAAACTTCTACAGATATATGAGGCAGTTGTTAACTATATTTATATGGGACATTTCTGCCTTGCTGCTATAAACTATTCTTACTGCAGTAGATTCTGACTCAGCACTTCCCTTTCAGGTGTAAAATTCATGCAAAAAGGAAAAAAAAACGGGTTTGTTCATTTCCTATAGAAACGCTAAGGAAAGTCACGCTTAATTAACTTCAACGCAAACACCCTGATATAGTAAAGAGTACGCACCCATACCTGATAAATAGCTGTATGTGATATTGGCCAATGCAAGGAGAAAAAAAAACCCCTCGTTTCAAAACGAGTGTAATTAGTAACAAGGAGTCCCCTGTAGTTAAGCCAAAATTAGTCGAAGCGTTGCAAAACCAGGTGCCATTTTCACCCGTGCTCAGCCCGTCCAGCCACGGCTGGACACCGCACGTGCTCAGGGAAATGAAGGTGATGCCTCCATGCCATAGATACTCTGCAGCGGGAGCGTTTGCCAGAGGAGAGGGATGTATAAGGCCTAATCTACACAGGTGGTGGCTGGGGACAGGATACAGCTCCCATCCGGCCCGTGCCTCCTGAGCAAGGGCATCCAGGAAGGATTTCCTTCCCTTCCACTTCCCTTCCCCAAAAGTAACACCCGCATGAGGACAGAGATGAGGGTGCATCAAAATGAAAAGCTTGCCACCCATTTCAAAGGAGCGAGAGGGCCAAAAGGAAAACAAATATAAATCAAAAGAGAGATGAAAAAGAAAATACAGCAGCTGAAAGAACAAAAAAAGAACAACTAAGATGGTAAGGAGAAGTATTCCTTATTTAGATATGCCAAAGACCATTTCCAGTTGTAAATAGAGAAAGCCATCCTGGGTTATAATCCCTCCCCTCCAAATACACGGGAGCCCAAGGGGCTTCCCACTGTGTGTTCTGATCTGGCCAACCAGCCACAGGGCTCTCCGCTCCCACCTCCTCCACTGTGCCGGGCTGCGGAGGAAAAGGGGGAGGAATTTTCTTTCTCTTACGGAGCGCAGGTTTGGAGTACAGATGGAAGACAAAGGGCGATGTTGGTAAATGCAAGGTGGAAGGTGACGTGTCATAAGCTAATAAATTCAGAATTAGGGCTTTTTGCTTGTTTCAGATCATATTTGCAGAGCTTTGTGCAGTGGGAAATCTCCCAAGACATACCTAAATGCAGCTTTGCAATTAAGCACATGTGTACAAGTTAACGGCAGGGAGATCCCAAACTCTGAATTCTTCAATGCCCTGAGTTTGTTCAAGCCAATTTTTGAACTAAAGCATTTTTGCATTTGGCAGCAATCTTGCTAATAGATGGCCATTGACCATGGGCTCACATCCAAAGTTTGTTAACTTTACGTCAGTTCTGAAACACAGGAACTGCTATGTTAGAATAGACTGAGGGTCCAGTATCCTCGTCAGTGCCAGATGCTTCAAAACAAGTTAGATTCAATTTTGCTGCTAGCAACGTTAATTCACAGACTAATCAACTCGGCTGGAACCAAGACTGCCGTGAGCCCTAGACCAGATTTTGACCCTTACTGTACAATTTACAGCATGGGAAAATAAGAAAGATTTCTTCTGACCACAACAGATGATGCCCTGGAGCAAAAAGATTGGCACGCAGTGATAATTTCATTTAAGCTAGTGTATCCATTTGGTGTTTTGATCTTTGAGGATAATGTTACAGGATAACATTTTCAGAAGCGTCCAAGCGACCTTAGCCCTTTGGCTCCACTCGCTCTCGGCGGGGTTTATACACTACATCACTCCGGGACATTTGAAAACTTTGCCAATACACTTGAAGCTCTAGACATAAACCAACAGAGGTAGCCAGGCTTTGCATTGTGAGCTCCACGGGGTTTTTTCTGATGGAGCAGAAGTGGCTTTTCTTTCCATCCCTGGTCCGCACCATTTTTTTTTTTAGTCAGCAGAGCAGCGGTTGTCATGCCTCCATGGCTTCACCCCACTACATAAGGAGAAAAATGGGAAGCGTCAGTCCTTTCTCCAGCAGGCTCTCAAGTTCCCAGTTTGTGCTCATCTGGCCCACCCCAGAATGGAGCAAACACGGTCCCATTTTCCAGTATTGGGAACTTTCCCTAGGGCAGCCCGGCTTTTGTTTTTGTGCCTCCTCTCCTGCATGAAGAGCTTTTAACAGGCTAAGAAATGCATCAGAAATCCAGGTCAGTTAATTTTGAACACTATTTTTAATTACGCACACACTTCATTATTTATTTTGTACTCTGAACAGCTTGTCAGGATGATCCATTCCTTGTATCATTAATTAAATTCTGTTGGCCTAATGTAACATTTCAAACCTCTCTTTCTGCTCATTGTGTGGCCATATATATCACCTCATCTCTTTGAATCTTCATTTCCTTGGAATTATAGGCTGTTTGTTTCCTTTAGTTCTCCCAGATTCTGTTCTCTGTGTTTTCTTTTTACGCTGCATTCATCCTAGGATGTTAAAATGACACACCCAGAACAACACCACAAGTGCATGTCACTGGTGTAACCCTGGTTTGGAAAGCATGCTCCCAGTTTGATGGATGGGTTAAAGCTCTCTTTTTTCAGGTGGGAATGTACTGCTAAGTCTATGCAGATGGCACTATTTTTTCTGTGGTAGAGCAACATGAATATGGATATCCAGCTGTAACGCTTAGGTGTAATCAGGGAGGGAGATGCAAAACCACAATGACAAGAAGGTCAGTATGTTTCGGCCTAATAAGAAATCCTACTGTTGGTGCAGCTGAAAAAGAGCTGAAGGGAAAGGCAGGCGTTAAAAGAAATGTATTTCAATGCTTATTTCATTCCAGGAAACATGATAATTGCATATGCACAGAGTAGCCACTGGAGACGAAGTGCAGAAGATATGTTGATTGGAAATGCATTAAAATAACAGATTAATACACAGTAAATATTGAAAAGTTGTATTAAATGATGCACCAAATGGAAGACACACATAATTTATGTGCATCTAAGTATTTTTAAAATAGGGGAAAGCCTGTCATGTTCACACGTGCACACACCCCTGGTTGCAAGTACACTCACAGCCACCCTGTGTCTGTAGACGTGTTAAATGTAAACTGAGGCACCAGAGCAAGCTCAGCACAGGAAGACTCAGCTGTGAACAGCCGAGTCGTGGGATTGTGTGGTCAATGTCATGGTGTGGCCATTGCCGTGAATGGCAGCAGTCGCGGGAACAGCCCCATCTCCCCCCCCCCCCCCCCCCCCCCCCCCCCCCCCCCCCCCCCCCCCCCCCCCCCCCCCCCCGCCCCCCCCCCCCCCCCCCCCCCCCCCCCCCCCCCCCC
>VZSC01003014.1:42308-57850 GCA_013398225.1 Steatornis caripensis | reverse complement strand
CCCCCCGCCTCCACTGAGATGCCGACAGCCAATTGCGCGGCCCGCGGAGGACACAAGGAGGTCAGCCCTATGTCATTCTCGCTGGGGCATTGTACCCAACCCCGTAGTTTCCTAGCACAGCAGAACTGGGTAGATGGGGCAGGGATCCCCTCCTACAAGCTCCTGTGGGCTCGCCACACACGGAGGTGTAGGGCGGCTGTGTTGTGCTGCTCTCTGCACCAGTGCTGAACAGCACTATGGCTGCATGGGAAGAACCGGAGGCTTGAAAACAAGCAAACCTCTTCTTTTACCTGTTCCCATGCCTATTGCCATGACAGAAGTAAAACCTGAGGCATCCCAAAGTACAAAAAAACCGCAGTTCTTTTGCATGCAAAGTCTCTTCTCCAGANCTTGAAAACAAGCAAACCTCTTCTTTTACCTGTTCCCATGCCTATTGCCATGACAAAAGTAAAACCTGAGGCATCCCAAAGTACAAAAAAAACACAGTTCTTTTGCATGCAAAGTCTCTTCTCCAGGCCTGCAGGGCCAACGAGAACGACACTGCCATAGAATAAGCCACCACATTCTGCATTTTACCAGTTTAGTGCTGTATCTGAATCCTGATAGGCAAGAAATGTAGAAAGATCATACCAAAAGCAAAATCTGATTTAAAACAATGGAAGAATTAACAGCATAACTAGCCCGTGTGAATCTCCAGTGCTCATTTACGCACAATTACACATACAGTCTGCCTGCTAAGTACTGCAAAAGGCTAAATTGTTGGCAGCAATTTACAATAAATCAATTCATTGATCCTTCCACTGTTGAACCAGTATATATTCCCATACAACTTCAATTAGCCCTGTGAACAAACTGACACCTGGCAAACAGAACCATAAATTACCCTTTGATGTTATCACATCCTAAGGCAAAGTACACAGGGGTTGTTTATTTTACTAGCTGGTCCACATTCCTGAGTACACTTTACAAGAAAAAAAGGAAAGAAATGAACTATTAAAGCCTTTGTCTAAGGGACAGTTCTGTAACTGTTAGAAATTCCCTAGTCCTTTCTTCCTTAGAAAGGAAGAGAGCAATAAGGAGGTGTCTGAAAAGACTGCCGCTGGAAGAGACGTGACAAATACTGTAACATCATAAAATAACAGAAAACAGAAAATGCTGAGGTGTTTTCTTGGCACCCCTTCTAGTCAGCAAATACATGATGAAACGCAAAAGTGAAAAAATGAGACCAAAATGCTGAATGGGGAGCATTTGAAATGATGAAAGGCAACAAAGCATGCGATTCAGAGCCCACAGCCAGGAGAGTCCTGCATTCTGCCACTAAATCATTCTTGGGGAAAACAGTTCTTAAGCGTCCATCTCTCTATTTGCAAACTCTCCTCACAGCAATTCGATTGAGTTTGGAGTAAATCACTTAATATTCAAGAGATATCAAGTCCTTCAATAGTGTGAAGTAATACTATAAAATATCATGGTTGCGCAAACAAATCAATAACCTCAATAAGGAAGAGCAGCCAAAGACTAAATCGGGGAGATGAGAGGTGGCAGTCCAACACAACGAAACAATCAAAATGTGCTGTTGGTATTTCTGAAGCTCTTATGTTTGACAAACAAAGGTCTAAAGAAGGCCTAAAAATTTAGAGTTGACATTTGAGGCTTTCACACGGAATGCTAAGTGAGCAAGTAAGTCGCGAAGCCATGATGCAGCTTTTACAAGGACAGAAAGTTTCATCTGCGTTGAGCACTCTCGAAGCCACTTCCTAAATCATCCATGGTGATTGCTCCCTAACCAACATTTTGAACAAATGCTGTTTAAAAAAATAAAGTCGTTTGGAGCAGTTTTTAAAAAGCATCTAAGTGTTAGAAATTCTTGACCTCTTCTTGTCCTCTTTCTGCTTTGTTTTCTCAAGTTCACTATCAAGAAGCCGGAGACNTGCTCCCTAACCAACATTTTGAACAAATGCTGTTTAAAAAAATAAAGTCGTTTGGAGCAGTTTTTAAAAAGCATCTAAGTGTTAGAAATTCTTGACCTCTTCTTGTCCTCTTTCTGCTTTGTTTTCTCAAGTTCACTGTCAAGGAGCCGGAGACATCAAGGATGCTCATCGGCGACCGAGATGCCCCGAGCAGATTTTGCAGATTTTCCCTCTCAGTCAAATCAGCTTCTGGGATAGTTTAGCATTAGATTAAGTGTGTCTTGCAAGATAAACGTAACATACTCAATAATCGATAGCACGTTAAGCTAAATTTGTTAAAAGAAAAGCAAGCAACTAGAGCATTAAAACCCACAATATACGTTGAAGATGAATAAATAAGAGTAATTAACAGCATACTCCGCCAGATATATTCCAAGTCTAATCGACACAGAGGACAAAATGACAGACAGACAGAATACTTCACCAGCACTTCGCATTCAGAATTTCTCCTCCAGGACAGCACATTCTGCAAAACTCGGTGCCAGTGAAAAGTACAACTTTTCTGACTTTAAAGGCTTAGCTCAACTACACAATGCCCCTGTTTTTTAAAAGCTCAACTCTCTTTTAGCTTCCAGCTGAAACAGTGCAGGCCAGACCCTCATCTGCAGTTAATCAGCATGGCTCCACCAAAATCAACAAATCTGTGCTATTTAACACTAGTCCAAGAACTGACCCTACGTTATTTCCCAGCGTATTGTCTTCAGTTGGGACTGCAGATGTAATTATTATGATTCCGGCATCTGAAATATTTGATCAAGACTGAGTTAATTAGGTTACTGCCAGTAGAGTGTCTTAAACTCCCATCATTTTTGATGTTCGCTAAAACAATACATATTCTGCAGCTGAGTAAATATTTCTTTGGGGAACGTAACGTATCAATCGGTTCTCGCTCCAGATGTAGATCGCATTTATACAAATTTGCACTGTGGCTTTGATGTGAATCCTATCATCCTCTGGTCTGTCATAACTGAACGCCTGTAGACTCCCAGCTATAGCAATAGCGATACTCTAAACTTCTGTAGTGCCTTTTTCTATTTATTGCTTTATACAGATTAATGAACTAAGCCACGAGAATCCCTGTGGGGTAAGAATTATTCTATTCATTTTACATATGGGAAATTTATGATGGAGAAAGATAAAGCCACTCGCCAAGGTTGTGTGAGAAGTCTGGGGTAAAGCTGGAGAGAACTGCAATCAATACATAAGAAAAGTTCCAGCCTTCTCGAACAGTGAGAAATCTTTGCAGACTTCAAGCGACATTTTAAAATGTTGCTAGGTAGACNAAAGCCACTCGCCAAGGTTGTGTGAGAAGTCTGGGGTAAAGCTGGAGAGAACTGCAATCAATACATAAGAAAAGTTCCAGCCTTCTCGAACAGTGAGAAATCTTTGCAGACTTCAAGCGACATTTCAAAATGTTGCTAGGTAGACAAGAGTCATTCCATGTAAGAGCAAGAAAGGAAAACTTAGTATGTTATTTTGCTGTTATTATTGAACGAGAATTAAATGCCGTGCATATTTATTGCAAATGAGAAGGTTTTTTTCCTTGGCAAATCATTTTCCCATAAGACTTCAACTTACAAGTACTGGAATTTCCTTTACTGGGGAAAAAGTCTCCCTTAGTGCATCCAGTAATAAAATAGCACAAGGAATAACTACTCTGGGTGGAACTTGCTGGCATTCATTAACAGTATTCGCTCAGATGTGTGGCATTTCTGGAAGGGCTTGGAAAAAAAAAGGGGGGGGGACGTTTCATCACTGACAGCAAAGGTATCCCATGCTATTTTTAAAATCCTCCCCTCTGTCACGGCAGGCTGAAGTACGACAAAAGCATGATTCACTGACCACCCCGTAAGAAATCCAATTTTGATACATAGATTGCATTTTCAAGTTAAATAGTGCAAAAGGATTGGAGACAGATCTTTAAGAAGATACTACAGATCATACAGCTCAAGTCAGACAATGTTTTCAAATAATGATGGTTAACTTGACAGTCAGCAAGACAAGTAACTATCCGTGGCATTAATGGCTGCGGCAGAAGAATGACACGCTTGGGGACCAAACAACCCTTGACTCCAGAACGGCTCTAACTTTAGGGATGAGTATTACAGTATGTTTGAGAATTACTTTAGGAAGGACTACCCTATTATTAGCCATACAGGCTCAGGCTCGGTGGCTATAATGATGGCAATGGAGATGCTGATTGAGGAAAGCTTCCTCCTTCAGGAGGAAAAAAAAACAAGTCACACCTAGCTGAAGTCAATGGACTTCATCTTGTGCCTTCGATGAGCTTTTGATAGGTGATGTACTAAGTGCCTATTCCAGTGTTCTACAACACAGAAGAAAACGATGACAGCATTTAAGGGGCAGTAAGATTAAGCAAAACAGACTTTCTAACAAGTATCTTGCTCTACCATATATAAAAACCCAGCCTGTATATCAGGTTGAAGTAGAAAACTATTGAACATTGTAATCGCTAGATAATATTCTCTCCGTAATACTGAACTGTCTCTTTTCCTGGCTAATATTCTGTATTTCCAGTGGAAATATGACAATTTATTGAAAATGAGACTCTGGTCTTGTACATTTTGTATTGCAGAGGTCAATTTGCATATTAATCATGCAGCTCTTCTCTTTCATATTGCTCAACATGAACACGTTCATTTGCAAAAATGTGGTACAAATTGACAAGGCATAATAGTTTCTGTTAAAAATACAAATAGATGAACCCTGTTGAGTTACAGCTTAAAGCAGATCTTTCTTTTTGGCAATGGTAATTTGCAAATAGGGTAAGTCACAGAACTGCTGGAACTCATGGTACAGACAGGTTTCAGAAAAGGAAAAATTTAAAAAGTGGAAAAATAAAGACGCTCGGCAATACCAGAAAGCAGGAAATGGCATAGAGAGAAAAAGATGGAGGAAAAAGAAGTGGAAGGATACATGTGCTAAGGCAAGGGTGACAAATGAAGGCAAAATGGTAAGAGAAACAATGCTGATGTTCAGCACAGAAGTAAGGATCTCAGAAATAAAGCTATTTATTGACCGTTAAATTTTGCTCTTAGACAGAACCAAATAACTCACTAACACTGCCTGCTCTGTAAGTAACTACTTGCAAATGTGTGCTTTCATTTTATTTATTTATTTTTTTTTACCAGCTCTTCTGCTGGTGATAAACGTTGGACAGATCTGGCTTTTAATGCACTTTTCTGACAAAAAAAAAAAAACCACAGAAAAAGAAAATTTGGAGTTTTTTCTTCACTCATTCTTCAGTGACACACAAAAACACCAACTGCTCATAAAACACTAAAAAGAAAGCATCGCAGAAGAGTTCTTGCATGGCTGAAAATAAAACCTAAAATCACATCAAAAGTGTTGGCCCAAAGTCATTTTCAGTGAACCACAACTGTTATTTCTCATGCCAGCTGGGAACATAAAGAGATTTTATTAATGCATGATTTCTGCATTTACCTCATATTTCTAAGTTGGAATAAATTAGAAACAGACTTAAAGGCCCCATTCCACAGCATGAAGTAAACAAATGTGTTTTACTATATATGCTTTTCAGAACGAATTAAATTCACCCAGCATTTGTTCTACTCGCTCACAGCAGACAGCTTCCATTCCATACAAAAGTCTGCAAGAACAACAGATGACACGGAGAAGGCTGGCACTTAACCTTCAAACAACAGCAGTCTCATCTACTTCTGCCTTGTTCCCACCACTGCTGGGCCATTGCACTGAACGGCAATGGAGCTAACTATATTTTTTAAGCAGTAAATACATTTCTGTAACTGCCAACTGAACATATAGCTTCTACTCAGCACCGTGTTATCAGGCAAGAACACTGATATATCAAAATTTAACAATAATCGAATGCAGGAAGAAACATGGGAATTAAACCCCATGCTCATCCTCACCAAAAGTGAAGCAGTAAACAGAGGCAGTACGAGAATGGGGATGCCGTGGCTCTGGAAGGCTGCCTGCTGCCCAGAGCTGGTTACATCTCATACTTAGCAGTTTCATCTCACAGCTTGTTTCGAGAAGGACTGTCCCACAGTTAACAATACCTAACCAGAAGAGCTTCCATTTTTACAAGCAAGCTGAAATGGGTCTTGCCTTTTTTTTTATTTATTTTGGTGGGGGGAGGGGGGCTTTTGTAAGTTGGAGGAAAGAAAAAGCACTGATGCTCCCAAACTCAAAACCATCAGATCCTTTGTTTAAAGGGGAACACCAAAACTGCTCCAAATTCAACCTCATGGATCTGAGGTTGAACTGAACTAAATGAAAGCTGGGTCAGGATCAGGCTGAAGCTTCTTCCTTCTCTCTGAAGAGAACCACCCAAAGAATTGCTGCACATGCTCCTCAGGCCACGTTCAGCAGCCTCTAGATCCACCACTGGGACAAGTGCTGCATGAAAATAAAGCTCAGAAATGCAATAACTACCTTATCATAACATCTGAATTGCTTCTGTGAATGCTAAAAGCAGGTTATGCTACATCAACTCAGTTTTTCCCAACCTGGACTTTCAAAACATATTTCTATCAAAGAGACTAACTGATGATGCCAACCTCTCACTGAAATCAAAAGCAACCACTGCAGTCTATACGCACAGGACGTCTAGCTATCAATCAGCTAAATAACTTCAAAAAAATTTCATCACCGGAATGGATTTTGGATTAAACCCTTAGAAGGGAGCTAGCAAGTCATTATTATGCGCACCATTTTGGTATTTTTGCTAAGCAGCACTTCACTCTTCCAAAAGACCCCAAAGAAGTCAATAAAGTTGAACTAAAAAACTTTTTAAAATTTACTCATGAACTTACACCTGGGCCAAAACGGCAAACGGTAAGTAACTTCTCTGGAACATTGTTTACTTGAAAAGAGAGGCTAAAAGCACCACCAAAGCTCCATTCTTTTCTCATTTGCTGTGGCGAATATCTAAAATGTCTTGGTGTATATCCAATGGAAATAAAAGGGAACTCTCACTTAAGCTAAGCAGAAGAATTAGCTTCCATTCAGAATTTCCCCGCTAATTATGGTTAACGATGGGACCTTAAGAATATATGCAATGAACAGTACGTTGCTTATATGGCAGTTACTACCAAGGAAAAAATGTATAGCAGAATTAATGCTTATGAGAAACAGAGGTGCATGAAGTTAAATACACAAGCAGTCTTTACAAAATACATTTTCCAAGCTGTTTTAACAACAGTTTTTACAGACATATGGGAGTTTTAGTAGCATAAGCACAGATTTCCATAAATAAATTCTTAACCAGGTTTACCTCGCCTTCATTTCTGTTTCATATCAGTTTTTAACATCAATGAAAATAATCTAGCTGTACTGGTGAAAGACTGGATTCATACACTGGGGTGTCTCAATGCAGGTTATTAATTTACTGACAGCAGTTTATGTTCCAAAGGAGATGCACAACACCTAATAAACACAATGACATGAAATAAAATATGAGAAAACATAAAATCTCGAGTTCGCCCCTCTGGGATAAATATATTCAGACGTTCTGAACGATTAATGAATCGGGTCATCCATATAAATCCCTCATTTCTTAAGTGGAGTGTCTGTTTAAGTCCCATGTATACCGCATTTATGAATAATAGAAAGGATTGTAGATCTTGTCCCTTCACACTGTGTCTGACCTGGTGTTTTCACTCACACGGATTCTAGCCGTAGCGCAAATAAGATACATTCCCAAATGCAAAAGCAAACACATAATAAAACTCCATCTATAAGCATAAATTGGAAGGAAAGGTAATCACATTTTTAACAGGCACATCTTAAGGTCACTGAATTCAGGTGTTAAGCAAATGTTTTAAACAACCTTTCATTACCGTGTTACACGTATCCCTCCTAATCATCACAGGCATTGGCAAGCTCCTAGGGCTGACTAACCCGCCCGTCACTATTAAAAGTATTATGAAAGTCTGACATCACTCATTCAAATCAGTATCAGGTTACTGTACATTTTGAAGGCAGAGCTATTTTTCTTGGAGGAAAGGAGATGGCATCTTTCAGGTGTACATAACCTTTCGACCGCTATGTATGTTCAACCAACATGCTCAGCAATACAATTAAATCAGTGAAATGCCATCACTCAGAGAACATTTCTATATACGACCTCGGGGCAAGAGAAACAAGGGGCTTTGGGTACAAATTCTGGCTCCAGTTCAACAGCGCACTTTAGCATACTCCTGAGCTAAGCACTCAGGGTCTTTAAAGCCACTGGACCGTAAGCAAATGCTTAATTACAGAATTAACTGTTTTCAGAATTCAGTCTGAACAGCTTGATCTTGCAGTGGATAAACACTCTCAGCTGCCATTATATTGAGAGTTGTTAATGCTCGGTGCTGAAGTGACTGAAAAGTTTGGGTGTGCACGTGCTCGCTGGAAACCATGTCTCCGGCATTATGGAAGAGAGGTAGAGCTGTGCAAAGGCTGAAGATCAGTTGCTCTTCTTCCCTTAAAACAAATTCAGCACTTTGAAATGTGGTACACCCCCTTCTATCCCGTGAAGACAAGAAATACAAATGACCTCCAGGGTAAACCTACAGAGGAGGCAAAACTCAGAAATTCAAAAAGAGAAAGAAGTTTAGGATCGTAAAGTAGGTTCGAAAACATTATCCTCTGTGGCCAGGATAGTTCATCTGGTGTGCCTTCTGCGAGCAGAAGTGGATTGTAAGTGTTTTAAGTGAATTCTAATGAAAGACTCTTTTGCAGCCCTACCTTGCTTTTAACAGCATTATTTCATTATTATTAGCATTCCAGTTTATTAATTGTCCATTGCATGCCTAAAAGTACTTTTGGGGAGCTATAATAGCAGCACTTTCTGTGATGGAGGGAAGACTTTGTTAGCACTTAGGCACTTGAAATGTGTTAAGTGGTTTGAGAGTAGTGCAACTTGAGCCCTGGGTGAAAAGTGTAAGTAGATTCCAGAATATCTGACAAGCGGGATTTAGATACACAAGTTTAACAAGTGTACACTAATGCAGATGAATGTCAAAACAGAAAGGAGATATGTCACCCTTGAAATGGCAGATTTCTTTTAACTGCTTGAGACTTTCAGAATGCATATTTGATTGCTCATTAAAGTCATTATTGTTAAAGAGTTTAAGTGCATTACACTGCCTCTTCGTGAGATTGTCTATCCAAACAATTCAACTGTTTTGTTTTCTGCTTAAGTAACATTTAAATTATTTAACAGAAATCTGGTGCAGTCGGGTGACCAAAAGTTAAAAAAACCAAGCAGAACTTCTAATGAATAAATTGTGGGAGCAATTTGAAAATTGTAGGGCTTAAAGAACATTACAAGTCTCACTTGAGGAAAAAAAACCTCCTCAAAGAATACTATTTATCATTTCAAACACATTTCCTTGCCTGCTGAGGAAGGAAGGAAGGAAGGAAGGAAGGAGTCTGAGATCTTTAAGACCGAGCAAGTGGATACGATTTTGTTATGAGAATAGACTGCACAATTGCAGTAGTCCCAGCCTCAGCCTTCAAAGCTGAAACGTTTCCTGTTGACAATTTATGTACATCAAAGAGGCCAAAAACTTAGTACACAAGAGCAAAACATAGGACCAGAAATCCAATTTTTAAGATTACGTATGCATCTTTCCCTCCTTCTTCATACATATCCATTGTGCTATAAATGCATTAACCTGTAAGAACATAGTCTCTATCCTAACTAAAAAAATAATCCAGAAGCTTGCCTATAGAAATAATGGCAGTAATGCAATACATACACATCAACTCCAAACTTCAAATCTAATCTTCCATAGCTCCCCTAAATAGGAATCCTTTTAAAAAACTCTTTAACCGTGGAAACCGAACAGTGAGAATCTGGTCCTTCGTGCCTGTTAAATCACTGGCACTAAGACAGGTCAAGGAAAAGGTAAGGAACAACCGAGAACAATCTGAGGATCCTAATTTACAGAAGATAGTTTCTATATATTTTCTCTCATAGACTTCTTGTTAATAATTTACAGGAACTATAGTTGAAGTTCAGTATGTAGTATATTACACTCAAAGCGTACAGCATTACAAAATCTGCTTCCACTCTAGGAAACTGATGAATCCAGCAAGGGTCGCTCATCTTTAGTGCAAAGATTAGTCCTCAAATTACTAGAAAGTTTCAAAAAAGGGGAAACTTTTGCAATATGTTTGCATCTTCCTCCAAAAAATATGGAATTACTTTTGTACAAATGTGTACTATCTTGAGTACCACCGTGAAATTCAGCTGTGGCGCTGAGATAGCTTTCCTAGTCAAGCAAAGGTTATAATTTTTCAAAAAAATTGCATTCGCACAGATGGCAAGAAATAAAAGATTTTCTTTTAGATTACTAGATTTTAAATTATTTTGAGTACTGCAGACTTGGATTCACAAAGAGTAAGACACTTGGCTTTTCCTAATATTTCCCAAGTACATACAAAGCAGGTGGTAGTATTATTACACTACCTGTCAAGTTCTTTGCAATGATAAAATTTACTATTTCCTCTACTTGTAATAAGTAATACTACTCCAAAGATACATTTTTTCAAAACACTCACATTCTTCATGAGTGTACATTTTTTATTTTTGTAATCATACAGTTCTTCAGTTTAGGCTGCACCAATATTAAGAGGAATTTTATTCGTATCTGTAGTCCCATAAGCTGACCATCAGCCACACCCTGAGCCTGAATCCAGTGGACTGTAATATCTTATTTAGCCCTTATTCTCAGCCGGCCTGTATGGATAAAGATTTAGGCAGATTTGTAGCAGCTAAGGATTTGTTGATTACAAATTAATATTTATGTTAAATTTCTTTAATTTTTAGTAAATCATAATTTATAGGTTGGAAAACAAATCATCATCTAATTAGATTTAGAGACCAAAGTCTCCATTCTAGTAGCGTCACTGCTGTACCCAAAATGACATTATTAGTAAAAGTACAGTATGAGATGTCCAGGTGTAATTATTTCAAAATATGCATGACTGGAACGAAAAGGATAAGAATAAAACTCTTCTGTGTGCATGTGATATCCAGGGCATTACTGTTTGTCAGTTTGCTGTTGACAAGCCAGGACACTGACAGGACAGGCCCCTACGTATAATTGCGCCGAGTCCCCGTCTTCCTTGCTTCTAATCTTCATTATCCAAAATACAGTCATGTCATTAGCATCAGTCTTTCACAGGAGGCTTCTGACTATTCGACTCTGTGTCTTACAGGAGTTATTACTGAGCTATTCACTGTTTTGGTCATGTACTGGACTTACTGAAACACTCAGGTGTGGGGCCTAGAGGACAAGGCCTAGCCTGTACAGAGAATTTTGCACAGCCACTCTACATGAGTGTAGCACTTTGACCAGGTGACTTTGCAAGACAAGCCTAACACAAAGTATGGCAAAACGATGTGAACATGTACCAAATGAGATTAAAAAAAAAAATTCTTTTCCTTTAAGGAGTTTTCATGAGGAAAACGAATGGATTCAATGACACTTCCCACTAGTCTGGGAAACAAGAGCCTGAACACCACTCAGGAAAGCCGAGGGTGGCAGCTACAGAAACACCGCTTTCAGTACCTTTCCCTCTCAGCCACCACCATGACCTCCACGCTGCGGGGCTGTGAGCCGGCTGTGGCTCACCCCTAGGCAGCTGCAGGGAGAGCTGCGGCTCCAGGCCCACCTGCCCACAGCACCCGAAGCTCACAGCGACACATTCAAGCTCACTCCCAAATCCCGGCCCTGCTGAAAGGCCATTTTTCACATTTGGTGGCAGTGTTTCACAAGTCTCTCGTCATCTGCCTCCCAGCCCTGCCCTGCACCACCCTCCACAGCGAGCCCAGACGCTGAGCACAGCGAATGGCATCAGGGAACTGATCCATCACAAGACAGACACTGGGAAAAACTATGCTTTTTCAGCTGTCAGGCATGCAAAACGTCTGTCACGAGGCTGTGCTGGCCAAATGGGTTTTCCCTTTGGTTCGAAAGGTGAGATCTCCATCCAAAGCAGAGACCTTCTGCGGGGTATTCCCCGCGGAGTGCTGGCTATGAACCCAGCTGCAAACGGCACGGCAGCTGCACGCAGCCTGCTCTTCCCCTTGGTAATACGTACAATCTGGGTAGCTGGCTTTGAAGAAATAAAGAAAAACTTGCACAGCTACAATCTGGCCTTTTATTTCTTATACCATACACTGTACAATAATAGTGGTTTTCACTACCAGTCTCCCTCAGTCAGGGCTTAAACCTTTGCGGATGCCAGCAAATCTTTCATTTCACTTCCACGTGAACTGCAGAAGCCAGCAACCCTACCGTAGCTTCTTACGTATTTTCTAATGTTAACCTATGCAGTTTTGAACACAGGCAGAAATTGTACATGGGTGTTTGAAAGGAGGCCGCAACACACTGCCAGCTCCCCATTTGGCTGCAGAAAGCAAGGCCTGTCCCCACGACGAGCTCGACCTGACACACAGAAGGCAACGGGTCAGAAACATCACCTAAGCACCAGCTGTATTATTCCTCTCCTTTGCCTCCGTGCAGCCTACTTTCTTTCCACAGCAGTAAAATTCAAGCACATGACAGACTTAGTGAAACTTTAGGTGTGTCTGTCAAAGAAACCATTTAAAGACTTGTTACTGTACGGCATGATATCAATTCAGTAACGTTCCTTCAGCTCCTAGAGCTTACCTACTTTTGGTAAGTGAGACAGACTACCCACAGCTTCCCAACACAAAATCCAAACTCTTTTGAAGCCTAGTGTTGTTATGCTGAAATGCACATGATGGCAGGTGCTGTTCTGCAAGCAGGAAAGCCCCATAGCCCCGGTTGCTTGGAGGAACGTGTATTTTAGAACCAGGCAATAATCAATAGTTATCAGAAGTGATGTCTCCTTGTTATTGCTCTTTGAGGTTTTTTTTGCAGGCACCTGGGTTTGCCTTTTATATGATGCCATCAGCTGTAGAGGAAGTCACAGTAGTTACAGGCGTCTTAACTCTCCCCGGACATGAATACATCCTAATAGTTCAAAAATCCTCAAATCCTAGATAAACCGTAGCCCTTGGAGCATCCTTCCGTGATTTCAAACAAAGTACAACATTTCTTCCAAACAACACACTTCTGCTACTTTTAAAAGCGGACTATGTGAACTTGGGAACATGCTGGAGCCCATGCGATGAGCCCCTGTGTCTGGGATGTGGGGGGATGCTGGGGCTGCAGCAGAGTGCATGGGGCTGTGGCAGCTCAGCTCCTTCCCCGTGCCAGAGACTGGAGTTGACCCGGGTTGTGCTGTGGCTATGGGCTTCAGGGGCCGGGCCTGCGTTAGGGAGACTAGCTCTGGTATAACTGCACATCAAGAAATGAAAAGTAACAAAAGCATATTAAAAATGACGGCAAAAGTGGCATCTGCAGCTATTCAAATACTCCTTAGTGGTGGCCTTAGTTAATCGTCCCAGGATGTTCACATACAGAGATACAGGACTCTCCGGCACAGAAGTGTCTTCATTCCGTATTTGCTTTGGGGTTTGATGCACTGCTGTTCTCCCGTGAGAAACGGCAGTTATTTTTTGTCTCGTCTGGGAGAGCTGTGGATGAATTGCTGAGCTACAATACAGGTGCTTGTGTGGAAAGGGACAGCTCGCCAGCCCACAAAGCCGGTTTCAGATGGCTGGGGATCCCTGAAATCATGCATTCAAACCCCAGCAGGGTTGCCTCAAGCCTTCAGCTTTCTAAGCAAAGTCAATTGCAGCACATGCATTTTAGGGCATGGGCTCTCCCTCACCGGGATGAAAGTAAGGAGAAAGGCAGGGAGCTGCCAGCCGCTTCGGACAGAGCCAGTCAGACCAGCCGCATCCCCCCAGCCATGTGCTCTCCAACTAGGAGCAAAGTTGATTGCTTTTCTCCTGGGTAATTCAAATGGAGATGGAGAAATCATTGAAAGATGAGAGGGATGAGGGGAGGAGTAAATAGGCGTTATTACCAACCTCTGTTTCGTGGTAAAGAAATAAGACGAGTAAATCTGAAGGTTTTATGCATCTTTAAAGCCAACACTGGTGTCCTCCAGACTCTCATAAGCCAACCCTGGTGTTTTAAACACAGTCATAATATACCTATACATTACCTCTGTGTCACTTCATCAGAATCATTAATGTCATGATGAAGAAAACAGTCTTACTTTCTAGGTAATTACTGTATATCTATTAAAATGAATTAAGTCTCTATTGAAAATGCTTGTTTGTTCCATATCCATCCTGTTAATGTACATCTTTTCCTTCATTATATTGGGTAAAATGTCAAGGCCGCTATGTTGGGGAAATCAATAATTAAATAGCTTTACAGTAATTACTCCAATAACACACATTCCTGCCACTTAACAATACAAATTAAAGCCACTAAATTAAAACTTACACTAACAAAGATGGGCATGTCAAGCACTAGTCCTCAAAGAGTGTCTATACTGGTCAGAAAGTCATTGCACCAAGCGACAAGTCTCCTGCAGAATATTTTAGATAGTGTTTTATTTGCTCATTTGTCTTTATTGTCAGTGTGTTTCAAGGTATGAAAGGCGAGTCAATAGAGAAACACGGCAAGCAGCGGCTGCAAGGGAAAAAGCCTGCTTTCCTCATACGGCACAAACAAATTGAAATCATTTGCAAATAATTTCAGTGCAGCTGACCTCCCTGCTTCTGATCCGGTATTTACAGTACGTGCCTACATGGAGACATATGTAATATGAATATAATTTTTAATATATACATACAAATAATTTTTTTCATGTATTTATTTATAAGCATACATTCACTGCTTGGATAACATATAATCAGATGCAGAAGATACTAGGCATTTTTCTTCTTTCAGGAGGATTTTTAAAAATGAACTGAACATCGTTCATTTCATTATTTATCTGAGGGTTATATTTTGGCATATTCTAACGGAAGAAAACCAATGTGTGCAAACAGGTGCGACTGCGGACATGTAGGCACGTTCATCCCAGATTATGCTAAAGACTTAAATTGCGATAGCTCACTCCTCCACTATTAATCCCAGCCTATAGGGGAGATTGATAGCACATTTTTAATACCATAGGTTCATGGACACAAGCCATAACAGAGTTGCACCGCTAAAATAAGGAAGCCTGTGCTCTCCTGCCCACTCTGACTGCTTCCTTACTCCTCAGTCACTTCCACCCTGACACAGCCTCACAGTAAAATTGATTTGGGATCAGAAAGGCTAATTTTAATCTCCATCATTGCCATTCTCTGTTTCCCTGGGGTTGGAGTGAGGAGAAGGAGTGGGAGGGAAGGGCAGGAGCCAGGAGTGTCAAACTGCTGCTTTGCAGGGTAGTAGAGACAGAAATTACAATCTGGCAATCCAAAAGCTGAGATATCTGTAGTCTTGCTGAAGGACGAGCTACAGACATTGTGTCTTCCTTTAGGCCAAGTTCTCTATCCAAGCAGTAATTTTAATGGCTTAGTCATATCTGCTGAGATATGAACATTTTCAGATTCTCATTTTAGAATAACCAATATTTTGGCCTTGCCTACCTCAGGGAAAATGCTTCTTTTTTCTATAAGGGGGGGGGGGGGGG
>VZSC01003014.1:884-42193 GCA_013398225.1 Steatornis caripensis | reverse complement strand
GGGGGGGGGGGGAAATCCGAAACCTCGACTGAAGTCATGGCATAAGCAAGAATCCTGCAATTACTTTAAAAAAAAAATCTTACACGAGCATGCTATATTCAAACCTACTCTCCTTTTAACTATCACTTCTTCATAGACTGAATAGGTATCTGTGCCTCGCACACGGAGTTAACAGCAAATCCAAATTTCCCAGTTGCACTGCAGTACATATTAACATTGTCTTGATTTTAGTATTATCATATATACAGAACAATTTCATTTATTGAACATCATTACCCAGGCTTGAGCACTGATCACAGACGGATGCGGGGGTGACTTCAAGCTCTCTGTTCAGTGCGACACTGCTCGCATGGTAGCTTTGCAATGTGCTTCTACAATGAATTGGAGATCTGGGCTCACAGAGTTATTTAGGCTTTTCTCTCATTTATAGCAAAGATTAGATTCTCTCATTTTTTAGTTCAGCCAAGCCGCTGATATTCAATTTTTGCCGAGAAGTTTACAAAATAATCACTTGACATTTCACAAAATATCACAGTCATCTTCCTTATAAAAAAAGGCTTGCTCAAGCCTTGGGTAGAGGAAATGGATATACTAGACCAGCGCTGCCTAAAGACCAAAGCCTTCAAACCATGCATCCTTTGGGGAGCCAACCACAATTCCTTCTAATCATATTGAGTGAACCTTCAGCAATGATGACTGACTTATGTTTCAAGGTTGCTGGTTCATGCAAGCATATATAAGATTGTTTTAGATGTTGACATGCAAAAATCTTTAAGTGAGACTGAGTGGGACGTAGCGGGAGCAGTCAGAGCTGTCATCTCGTCTCTACCACCAGTCTCGCTATCCCGAACATTTCTGTTTTCACTCCACGCAGGACCAATGCTGAAACTTAGAAAGACTGTTTTGGCAGCAGGGAAGAGATTCCTTAGAAGAGTCTGAGAGTCAGCTCTGCTCTCATTGAACGTGAAGAAAGTGGCCTGCATTAGGGCAACTGATCCTTGAGACGAGGGTGTTTCAGATGCTAAGTGTACTTGCAATACCACACAGGTCAGGAAAGGCTAAGAGGTATGGAAGACACCAGAGAGGGAGTAAAGTGCAATCACAGGGAGAAAGGGGGGAAAAAGAAGCAAGAAGATCAGAGATATCTACTGTGAAAAGCGCTGCGTTATCTACTGATGCTTAACATAGCTATCACACAGAGCACTACTCATATCTTTGTTATAATACATGTTTTTTTTCTTTGTAAGCTCCAATTTATATTTAACAAGACCTTTCATTCACCCTCTCTTCACCCAAATAATAAAAATAAAAATTCAGAAAGAAAGCCTCAGTGGGACTCAAATAAGCTAACACTTATATACTTTTGATGTCAGGGTAAAGAGTCCAACAAAATCATGGTCTCTTGACCTACATGGAAAGCACTGCTATTACGCTGAGGCAGCATAGGAAAAAAGGTAAAATGCTTTCCCTTGAAATAGCTATGAAATAATGCAGACTTTGCTGTGTGCTAAGTGTACAGCTACTGCTGCTTTGGCAAATGCTGGTGTGGTTTTTTCCCCACATACTGCTTCATGAGAGAGAAAAATTTTAAAATCCAGGAAAACACCTGAAATGAAGCTGAATTTTTTTCTGCCTTTTGAGTTTCGTTGCTACATTGATGTTTGACAGCTCCCTTGACTGCATCTGTGTTCATCTAATCCATTATTCTCACCCAGATCTTAAATTGCACATTAATTAAGAGGATATGGCAGCAGCTTCTGAACTGGTGCCCTGACTGTATTACAACAGGGAAATGGGATTGTATCAGCCTTTAAAAAATATAAATAGCGTGCGAGATTTGTGAGCTATGAATTATCTGTGGATACTAAATTAACAACATATAACCGAAAGGTACGCTTTTCATCATATTCATCCAGAACAGACAAAAGAGTACCAAACAGCCATCAGCTGCATGATTTTCAAAACCAAAATATACTTTCTGGATGTCTGATATTTGTGTCACATCATGCTACTTGTAAACCATGTTATTTTGGGCCCTGTTCTCCCCAGATTGCAATCTTCTCTGCCCTCTCCAGATAAAGCAGCCCCCTCTGCACAGCCACACTTATTCTCAACAGAACAGTCATTACTTAGGAGGGTGAGAGCATCTTCGTGAATGTTGTTCTAGCCAAAATAACAGTAGTAGTTGTGGACAAGCATCTATAGTGGCAGAGAGGTGACAGTAAAGACTGCCATACCTTTATGTGCATGTACAGGACAGAACCAATGGGTTTTTGTCCTTCGCAGGATTATTGAGACCCCTGGAATCATTATTTAGCCAACTTGAGAACAGTTTACTCAGTCACAGAAGAACTATTTAATATTTATGGAAGTAACGGACAAAGACAACAATTGCATCTCATTAGCTCTTTAGATAATGTTTATTCCAGAGCTGGGAATAACCGTATGTTATTGTCCCACAAACGAGCGATGCAAACCCAAAGCACCGAGTGTAAATTCCCTGGCTATTTAACTGAGCCAGTTTCCAAATCCTGCCCCGGGGAGCCCTCCTGACACGTGGGCGACAGGCCCACATCCTCGGCTGTAACTCGATGGGCTGGAGCACGGCATCACAGTAAAGCGGCAGGAACTCGGCTCAGCCTTCCCCGTAATTTGGCAGAATCGGACTGCTACCTAAAGAAAGGATTTCCTGCGCACATACCTGTGCTGGCATCTGCTCTGGCACATGCATGTAACACGTGAGGCAGTCATGTCAACGCATTTCCCAGGTTTGTACCCAAATCTCAATCATTGACTACAGCGCAGCTCCTTGCTTTGGCTGGAAAAAGCAATTTTCCCAGATTTTCTGTGCATTTATTTAGGGTACGCATTTTCCAAGTATCACAACAAATACTAAATATAAACCATAATTAAGCCTTGTGATGGTCCTGCAAGACAGAACAAATACTTAACACGGCATGCTCTCATTTTCTATATTGGTAAAGAATACGTTCATTTTTTAACTACACCATGCCATTTATTTCAGATGCACAAGAAGAAAAGAATAACGTGCGCTCACAAAAGCACACCAAATCTATACATTTTCAGTCCCCGAGTTGGTGGTTACGGCACGTTCCCGGTAAAGGGGATTTGTGGGGTGATAGCCTCCCTAGCCACAACGTAGAGCTATAAAGACCAATGGAAGAAATTCTTTGTTCAAGCCGGTTCTTAAAAGTAATGATTACAGAAATTGCTATCTTGCTTTTTACATTATTAAGTGGTCCCTTCGAGCAGTCGGATAGAGCTGTAATTTTTTTCTAATTAAATTATCATTATTACTGTATGCGTACTGCTTAAAGGAGCTTGAAAACCTCAAGGTTTCTGAAGAGAATCCCTTATTCTTTCTGCCTACTTACTGACTGCAAACTACACATACCTTTTATATTGCCAGTGAACACCTAGGATTCACTCAGTCCTAGTGAGCAGCAGGCTTATCCTAACTGTCCAATTTTTATAGTGAGATGAATATTTAGGTAACAGAGTTTGTCTGAAGCCAAATTAGAAATCAAATAAATGATAGTATTACATGTATTCATTTTCTGTGGCTGATAGCTTAATAATAAAGACCCATTTTAATGCTATGCCAACTCCATTATCCCACAAAATTGAATACATCGAGATGCATACGTCCTCTATTATATTTAGTTAGCAACTTGCTAATATTGTTCATCTGTTCCAGTATTTTCCCCAAATCCTCTGCTTGGAACAGGGCATTATTTTATGATTGAAAAATCAGCAGAAATAAAAGAGCAGCTGTTAACCTCAGCAATCACAGACCAGATGTAACTGTAAATGCATAAAATACTCATTTTTTAAAAATCACTTTTTTTCATTTCTCTCCATTTGTTGAAATCCAAGTTCGGATACACCAAGATGTTGCCAATTAATCTAACACACGCAGCAGAACGATCACATAGCTCTAAGCAAATTATTCATATTACACATTACATCCCCATTCATATTTACTCTACAGCTTTACATTTGTACATAGCCAATAACCTCCTTGGTAGCATTAACTGCTCTGGTATTTATAAATCTAGATCAAACAGGATGGACTGCAGTGGGAATCCACTGAACCATCAGAACACCACTGTGCTTCACACTTCTACTTTGAACAGTGGTTTTATCAAATCTCTGCCAAGAACGTTTCTTCTAAATGTCGATTACTGAAGAGAGTTTATCCAGTGTCAGAGTCACTGGCACATAAGTCATTCTAAAATAACTACTTGCCTCTCATTTTAAACAGTGTTAAAAAAAACCCCAAAACACTGATGAGAAACTAAAATGACACGTGGAAAATGACTCTGTGAAAGAGGCGGTAGGGGAGAGAGGCGGATCTGCCAGGGCAGGAGCTCTGAGGAACACAGTGACCTTGCTCCATGTAAATGGGTAAACCCTCCATGGATAAATGTAAACTGGGAGACGAGAAAACAAACAGGTGAGATGGACCGGTATCACACGAAAAGTGGGTGAAGAAAGTGGCTACGAACATGATACTGGAGAGCAAGACTAGGATTGAGACTGGGCACAAAGACCACAAAGAGAGCTGGGAGCCCCACAAGCAAAAACTTGGCTTGAGCGGGCAGGGATAATTAGGGGACACCAAAAAAGTCCAGCTTAGGAGACCGGGCAGTTTCTCACGCAGGGTGCCAGGAGAAGCCACCGCAGCATCTCACTATGCTTGTCTACCAGCAAATATCCCCGAGAGGCTTCATGGTGCCTCCCTAGTGCTGTGTCACATCAAGGCTAACACTGACTTCTGCCACCAGCTCCTCTCTTAGTGAAGTACAGAGGGCCCTGGTGAGTAACAAAAGGCATCGAGTAGATGCCTCATCACAGTTTCTTCTTTTAAAACCCTAGGTAGCCACATTTAAAGACCTACACAAAAGAACACCAGAAAGGTGTTCACTAAAAAGTCAAGAAATGCCTGAAATAAATGGCCCGCATAACCTTCCTTCAGTTGCCTTCTGCATATGCAGATGTCGTGGCAATCCAGAGCTTGAGCGACAACAAGGCAGCTGGATTCATACTGGAGAAATGCTCTTAACATTGACATTTCTCAATTTTTGACTGCTTTCCAATCATAATAAAGCTTCCTTCTTTTAAACACCGAGTGCCATTTTATGTTCTTTAGTAGGGGGCTTCTGAATGCCATAATTACAGCGTGGCATGTGCAACATCGCATTCGTTGTACCTGCTCTCTGAGGCTTGGTACTGAAATTGAAACCCCTTGAGATCTTCAGCCTTTCTGTTCAATGTATGTAATCTTTTCTAATATGAACTTATATGTAGGTTTTGTAGCATAAAATTCCTCCAGGCCTAAATTGTTGGAACGAGCTGCTTTGAAAGCTGTCACAATGACATAAAACACTTACTCTATCTGCCTCTTCCTTCACTGCCAGTGGGCAATATTAATTCATAAACAGCCTACTTTCCCGCTGATGGTGCCCACAGTTAAAAAAAACAAAAAAAAAAAGCCACAAAGCCAAAAGGTAGTCTTTTCAAAACATTCATTTTAAGCATCCCATCAGGTCTAACTGCATGTACAGTGTCATATAAAAATAAATGGGAATATTTTTACACTAGAAATTAAGTAGCTGGTGGAAGCGAGGAGAAACAGTGGCAGAACAGTTATGGCATCTTGCTAGAGATGCAGAGGTTTTTTCCAGACTCGTGGTAAAAATACCCCCTCTACTGACACAGCTGTAATGGGCACACATGTCCACAACCCAGAGAAATTGTAGTGAACCAAGTGAGGCGGTCTACTGCCACCTCAGAGGCTTTGACTTTCTGATCATGAATGCAATCAGAGAGTAGTTATATTTCAGGCTGGACTCCTCCTCAAATATGAAAAGCGGTTTTCTGCCAAGTCAATGCTTCTCCAGAAGTAACCACTTTGCAGATATGCTCCACTTTTTGTGAAAAAGACTCTCTTCTGAGAGTGGAAAGTGTCAACCCAAACCAGCCATGGAGCATCCACCACTCCAGCACCTTAGGGGAGGAGCTGCTCATCATCTCCGGCTCTCATTCTTTGTGCTCTGGACTTCCAAATTCGGCTACAGAAGCCCTGGCACTTCAGAGTATTCCCTTTTCTCTAGCACGCTGTGAAAATCATGGCACCACGGCGTAAAGAGGCATATGAAGGCAACTTGTTATGAAGAGCATCAGCGACCAGTGACTTTCTGACATAAAGCCTTTTCCCCTGAGACGGTGCCGTTTTCCCCGGAGAAAAGGAAAAACAAGAACAAACCCTATAACAAATAATGCATATTTTCTCAGTAGGTTCTACAGATGGGTCTTTAACCAGATCATCTGAAATGGTAAATCACAACTGAACTTTGAAAATATTCTTCCTTTACGATAATATACCAGTCTTTACCCTCTTCCTCGTGAATGTAGTAGTATCCGCCTGGCTGCAACTACATAGAAACAACTTTAAAAGCCAGCAATATCTTGATCTTGCTTTACTCAAATGACTGCTGCAATCAAAAGCAAAGCCAGGACTAGATGAAAACCTATTTTCACTAATGCAATAACAATAATTCTATAAACATATTAACAATTTCCTGCCTCACTCTTAATTTTATTTTCTCTCCCTTATATTCATTTAGAAGGATAACGATACCATTTGTTATTCCGTCTGATCTTTGTTGAGCATACAGGCTAGGAGAAAGACAAATGAGATTGTTCGCATTTAGACAAAAAGGCAGATACTGTGGGACATAATTTGGGTATAACAAATTATTAGGCAGGTACATACTTGTAATTGGTACTTAGTTCTGCAAGTTTAGTACAAATGTGGTTGCATTTGTAATGGGTCCGCAATGTGCTTCCAGCTATTACTCGAGAGAGTAAATCTTACTCGGGCAAGTTCAACAGAATTCAAGGCAAACTATTCCATGCTGAAAGCTCGCAGAAGCCAGTGCTGCGTGAGTTCAGGTTGATCGTTACGGGGTGGTTTTTTTTTGATTTTGTTTTTGATTGGTGTTTGTTTTCTTTTTGTTTTTGCTTTTACTTTATTACTTCAAATTAAATGTATCTGTGATTTCATTTGTAGAAAGTAGAGACAAAACATTAAACCAGCATGCTTTCAAATAAATTCTAATTACTTACAAATGCAAATGCATCAACTAGGCTTGGACACGCAATTAGATAGCTAATTATTATAAAAAAAAGACAATTGCAGATTGTAATACATGCTGTCAGGTCCCACGTTCACAAAATCTAATATCATCTTTGAGCGGCCTGGGAAGAAGCTTTTGCTATTTTTCACAGGATATAAATGATGGATGGAGTCACCAGGGGGAATCGATAAGAGCCTGCCACAGTGGGAGGTGGTGATGTGTCACCTCGTGCTTTCCCTGGCAGGAGCTTACAAGAGAAACGGCAGCGCTACATTAGAAACATTTCTAAGTTGTGGCATTCTGGGTGCTGCCAGCTGCACCTGGGCTCCCAGGCAAGCAATGGGGACATTCTAAGAACTGGACAAGAAGCACATTTGCCAGTTTCACAATTTCAGTATTTCCTTAGGGATTTTGAAAGAGGAGTTCACTAAAATGAGTATGTTTTTTACAATTCTGCTTGTCCACAGAGAAACTTCTCCATGAAGTCTTTCCTCGATAACAGTCTCATTCGGATCACAAGCCTACCCGTAATCCTTTGAAGGCCTCACGCCTCTTCTTACAGACACACAGCCTGACCCAGCAACGCCACTCCAACAACCACTCGCCGCGAGCGAAGACCGGAGAAAGGGAAACCAAAGCTCTCCAGAGTAAATTTCCATTCCTGGGCTGCTAAGACAGCATAGAGCTGACACAAAGGTAATAAAGAAGAAACTTTCTCTGCATGAGCCACCAATCAGCAGAATATGATTAGACTGAGATCATGATAAAAACAGACTTGCCCAAAAAAAGATTCTGCAGAAGCAATAACTCGCTGATGATACACCTCACGAGCTGCTCATTTGCTGATGTAAGAGACCCCTCAATCCTCCCAGAAAAATCACCAGAGATGAGTAAAAAGCTGTGTTTATTTTATATGTTATTTTTAAGCATTTTCCTGTTGATAAAGCCTCCACGTTTCCAGATGCTTTTGAGACTTTATATATCATGGCTCTGATAGCAATTAAGAGAACGCTACACAAATCCATCTGACATAAGTTATCTTTTTGTGCCAGGATTTTGCCATGTAATATTTCCAGCTGCATTCTTTTTTAAATGCTATTACCGCTTACAGAAATGTAAAACAAATCTGTCATTTACCTTTTTTCCACCGTACCAAACACACAAAAAGTACAAAAACACTGGAAGCGTTTTAAAGCATTCCTAATTCGCTTTGCCTACAAGAAGCTAAAATAGTTTTCCAGATCAGCCCACGAATCAAGCATCGATATAAAATGCAGATGGCAGTGTTACTCGGTGTGCTTCCACACCAGCCAACTTCCCCACCGGACCCCTCCTTGCACTGAGTTATTTTGTAGCCTGTGGCACTGGCGTAAGATTGCTTCAACGGATTGATTCAGCCCATTCCTGGAGTTACACATTAGAAATGGCAACAACACTAAAAAGCATGAGCGGGGACGGGGCAGGAGAAGATGGGAGCCAGATGATAAGCCTTGGTGTAAAAGTACGTTTAGCACAGCGATCTCAGCAGAGGCAACTGTGGCAAGATGGGATTTGTCGTAAATCCCTTTAGATCCCGTATGGCCGGTACGAGCGTGCTCAGCAGAGAGAAACACGAACGCCATCTGCCTCGGCCTAGGTGGCACTCCACGTACCTGACTGTGTGCCTGCCCTTTGGGATGTTTTAAAAAGCACTCAGGGATTTCTCTGCATGTAAACCCCTCACAACTCACCTGCCATTTTTAAGGCTGTGCTTTGAAGCAGCTACTCAAAATAAATAATATCCTACTGTGTGAGTAGCCCTGTTGTAAGAGAGGAGACCATCCATAAGGTGAAGTAGATCACTGCGATTAAAGGACTGCAGCACTTTTTCCCTAATCAGCAATGCACAGCCCTTTTTCTTTTCAGATATACAGTACCATGGCTACTCTAACTACAGCATGAGTTACTTTTCCTCTTAACAGCTCCTTTACTTCTGGTTCCCCTTTTTTCTCACTCATACGCATTCATATTATTCCTGTTTTCACAAAGCTCAAGTCGGCTACGAGACTAACTTCTGTTCTTATTCCAATATTCTGGGGTGTCATACGATGTCTTGTTTTCAAGACAGAGTCAAGTCATACCAATTCCAGCCACCACAAACACAGAGGAAAACACTTACAGTCAGGAGCCACGGGGAAAAAAACCTCAAGGTGCCTGAAATGCTGTATAGACAGGCTATATAAACTGTGCCCCATCCCTGCTGAAATCTTTGATTGTTTAGGCAGCAGTCTATGCCAAAATCCATTTCGATAATACCCTAACTGGCTCAGCAGACTCCTCTCATTTAGTAGATTCAATCATTTCTTGCTGATGGAAGGCAGAAATCACAACTAAAAGATGCCATTTACAGTACATTTCTCTCATGACTGTAATGTTTTATCACTTAGAATCTTTTGGACAAGATTCCATATCTTGCTCAATGTGTCATGAAAAGGGAAAACAAACACGAGGCAGCAGCAGCGGCAGCTTTGTCACATCTTTACTGAACTCATTAATCAATGTTTGTACCGTTAGTGAACCAAAAACCAGGCAGGACAGCAAATGCCCAGAACGCTGCCTAAGGCCTTGGGGCTTTTTTTTCCCCTCAATGTAAATAATTTGCCCGTATTTCCTACTGCTAGAAGTCACATCTATTATTCAATTATTCAAAGTACTTCAGCATAATTAATATTTTATGAGTCCAGGGTAAAACTAGGTTAATTGGTTTGTGTCAGATTATGCATCTAATCCAGGAACTCCAAGCAGTCAGGTCAGATTAACAGTACTTCATGACTTTCTCAGAAAAATCCATTACACTGAGAGGTCCTAATCCTGTACAGTTGAGAAGTGTGGGAAAACTGTCATTAAACCAAATGAGAACACTTTCAAACAATAAAAACCAATTCAATCTCTGTTGCAGTGGGAGACATATATATAGTAAAAAGTAATTTAAAATGTTTCACGTATCTCTTTTCCTAACCCCCCCCCCCAACCCTCCCGCCCCCCGAAAACGCCCACCACAAACCAAAAGAACTCCCATCAAAAATCCCCTAAGAGTATTTGGAAAACATTCACTTATAACAGGAAACATTCGTCTTCAAGAATGCTTCGGGGCTACATATATTTCTGGCTGGATAAATAGATTATTGGAACTAATTTTCTTTCCCTGAACACCCTGTATGCTAAATTGAAGAGGAGGGAGATCTGGTGGGTTTTTGCAGTAAGAAGCATTCATTGAAGGAACGCCCTCTGATGTGTTTACGGCAACATCAGCTAATGACTATTCATTACACCGAGTGAACATCTTTACTGTTTTCTCCCCAGGTCTACTGAGAAGAGCAACAACAAAGCCCTTAGGAAGAGTCTGAAAATCACGCAAGCACAACTCCTCTGGAAAGCGTCGCATGATCTAGTCTTCCCAGATGGTCTCCTCTTTCCTTACGGGGAAAGGCCCTCGTTGTCAGAGGTGTTGAGCACCCATAATTCAGTCAATAAAATCTCTGCTGTAGGCTTGAAACTGAGAACTGATTTTCTAAAACTATTAAAACCCCCGTAATCTTCACTTTGCAAAGATTGCTTTTCTTGTTTACCATGTTATATCTTCAATTTCCGCAACAAAAATGTATACACGACATAAAGGACACAATGGATTTAGGCCACATCTTCCAAGGACACTGCCTGGCAACAAAATGCAGCGCTGGTTATGGCTTATTCATTGAGCGTGCAGTGGCTTGAGTTGGCTGCCCTCTACCTCCCCTTTCCAACTTCACCTCAGCTCTGCTTTGCCCTTTTTGTAGCTGCTTTCTGTCTTACCTATTATACTACCTATGTCCTTTGCACTAGGGTTGCAGAAGCCCAAAAGGGGATGTTTGACGGGAATCATCTTCAACTTTTTCTTGCAAGAAAGATATGAGAAATCTCTGTTCACCCCGCGTAAAGACCGTGAGTACTTATTCTGTGAGGGACTGGCATGAGATTGAAAACTCTCACGAAAATATCATATTCCCTTTACTGCTGTGAACATTATTCAAGCTGAGATTTAGGTAAGCAACTAAAGTAAAAATAGCAATTATCATAATCAATTTTTCTACTCGCACCTAAGGTAAAACCTATTGGATCACAGATGATCGTCAGTATCCCCACCTCTTAGCCTGACTCTTTCAATGAGTAATTCTATTCCTTCACATCAGGAAAAGTCTCAGGGAACATTATTTACGACTATATCATCAACTGCACCTGAATTCTTACAATCTTCATAGATCAGGTAAATCAAATAAGTAATCGAAACTCATCAAAGGCTGATGGTCATGAAAGGACAGCCATTTCTGAATAGTCTTCCAGCATCATTTATATTACTAATCGACATGAACAAAACCAGGACAGAACGCTTGAGATATAGCCACGCTTTCAGAAGGGAAAGAAAATGAGGATCTTCTCATCTTTGTATTTTGGCGACGCCAGATGAAAGGACACATACGCCCAAACTACACACCCTGTATTTGCTGGAAGCGAATAATCGACCTGTAGATGCGACGCACTAAAATCAGTAAGTGCACCTGTACGGATTCTGTAATTTACCCTGCTGCGAGACAGGGAGTACAGGGCAACTGGTTATCCAGAGAGGGTATGATTACCCAGCATGAAAAGGGTTTTAATGACCTTGCAATGCCCTCTCTTTGATAGCCACTTGCTCTGTGTGATCAAAAGTATGAGGCTGCATACCATACCATAGAGTTAATAAACAGTTTCTCCAGGAAATCTCTTTCCGAGAACGAAGAGACTACAGATTTCTACAAATACAGTTGACCTTTGCATAACACTTAATTCCCAGGTGGTATCCGAAAATGAGGGACTTTACCATCTGTAAAGTCATTCTTTGATCAAATTAAATGTTTGACAGCATCCTGCGGATTTAACTTTCACCTAAGCAGCGATGTAGTAACTTACCCTGTTTTCGACAGTCTGAAATTTGAAGGTGAACACACTGATTAATTACATCTTTTGTTAAACCACTGCCATTTTTAAGATAGAGCTTCAGCTACCTAGTGAGGAATATGCCCATAAAGTAAGGATTAAAAAAACTCTGAATTGAGTAGATGCTTTGTTCGAGATCAAAAGATGGGCAGGTGTCAAAATTCATCTTTGATAACACACCATCCATCAGCTTTGAAACTTCCCCTAAAGTTTACATTTTTCTTTCCACTGCTGCAGTAATGACATTTTGCACAACACATCATGCTACACTTTATATTCCTCTAAAAAAGCGATTTTCATTCTTGTTTCTAAGTCTGCATCCAAGCTTAACTTGAGCTTTGCATTTTTGATAAAGTAAATCATATAAAAGGTACACGGTTGACAAAAATGCGGTCTTCCCTATTTTAAACTCCCTGGTGATTACTAGCAAAAGGCAGCGCATACCCCATTAAGAAGTGTTATGCTTCTGTATACAAACTTTACTCCTAATGGCTTGTTCTTTCAGACTAAGATTACCTCATTAGCATGGTGGAATGAGTTTGGGTAAATGAATGGTACCTATACTGTCAGTAAAGCTGAAATACTATTACATACATACTTCTCTAGGGAGATTCAAGTAAGATTTAAATAAATTCACAGCACATTTTTTTATGATATAAAAAGGGGGAAGAAAACTGGTACATCTGGTGTGAGCTGACCTTCCCTTGGGACATGAAACTATTGATCCCATTTTCTCCCGGCATCTGTTAGATGTCATGGTAAATGCAATTAAATATGTAGTATGCTGTAATTGTCATTTGTCATGCTTTCCTGAAGCAGAAAGCATCTTTCTGAATTCTAATATTTACCCCTTATAATATCTGTCCCCACTGTCAAGTAATAACAGCTGGACTTCACTAATCAGGAGGAAAGTTCACTTTACATTCCCTTCTGAACTCAGACCTCTGATGTTTCTCTAATGAAGAGATGACAAACTCCTCTCTTCTTCATCGTCTGATTTCTTTATCATCTATAGGGCACTGACCTGCTCAATGCTCAAATTCACAGGTGCTAAATGAACAAGCTCTAATTAAACCATTTACTACGTATGTAACATCACAACAGAGTCATTTGAATAAACTAAGTATTTTAAGACAGGGAAAAAGCTGCTGTTAATACAGTGGAAGAATACCTACATTCACTTACATTTCAGTTTTAAAATACACTTGGTATCACAAATCCAAAGGATTTTAAATGCAAAGTTTGTTTCACTAACCAGTTCAATGATGTGTGTATTATACATATAATAGTCTTTTATTTGTATTCCAAACAGAGGTCATGCTCCAAATAACTTCTTCATTATTAGCCAATAATAGTCACATAGAGCTTACTATTTTTTGTACACAGATGAAAGATCGAGACCCATGCTATATACCCATGGCATTCTGAGACCATAATCTCCTTTTAATCATGCAAAAGCCCACACATTTCTTAATATTTGGTAGCCATCCAGTCCTGAAAGGACTGAAAATCAACTTATACCACCCACTTCATCACCAGTAAGACTTCTATCAAAATGCATGAATTTTTTTTGTGCAATTCTGAAGTCATTCACATAATTCTGTAGAAAATCAAGTCAATAGGAGCCAGCTGTGAAAGGATCAGAATTCGGCCAGTTTTTGAAAGAGTTGTTAGCCATTGTGAAGAACCAGAGCACAGAAAGTTTGACCTCTTTTTTTCAAATTAAAAAACAAACAAATAAAAATTTGTCTATGTAACACATGTACCACTTGCATGAGGGTTTTAGCCAAACCTTCATTGAATTTTGACTGTAGTAATTACAAAGCAATTACTTTTACAGGTGACTTGCTTAAGATTCACAACTAAAAAAATTCCAAACAACTCCTCCCGCAAGCTCCCAGCCTTGAAAACTTCTTTACAGAAGGTCTATCACTTGGTGCCACCATGCACCACAGTGTTACAAGCTGAAAAGCAAACTCCACACCACTAAACCAAACCACCCCACATGTGCCTTTCAGCAGGAACCTCAGTCTGCATTTCTATGTGCACTGGAACAAAGGTTGAGAAGACTGGCCATGTAGGCGGCATAAGGAATCTTCCAAAATACACTGACCTGCTCCAGGGCAACCTCAGAGTAAAACACCATAATTCTCTCTTAGCAAGAGCTGTTATTCACAAAAGCTTTGTTCAGCTTCAGGATGAACTTTCAGAGAGATTTACCTACAGAGAAAATCTGAAGGTTGAAAGAAGCCAGACTTGAACATAAAAATTCCAGTTTGCAAACATACTAAATTTTAAGATGCACCCTTCCTTCAAATTTTAATAGGATAGATTCAATAAATCTCAGATAGATTTCTGAATGAGTGCTCATGAAGTAGAGCACCACACAGCAGGAATAAAGCTCTGACAATGAGTGATCTGTAATGTAAAAAATGTCAGAATTCAGAGCTTTTTACTAAATCTTCATCCTAAATTACTTTATTAGTTAGAGCTACAGGGAGATTAATATGGCCTTAGAGCCCTAGAGCCAACTTAATTTGGAACTGCAGTCTGAACAGGCTAGTTAAATGTGTTAGTTTTGTGCAGTTCTTTTCCCATCCCTCTCAGATGCTCAGACCATCATGGGAACCTCAGCAGGATTACTACTTCTTTCAATCTAAAGCGCAGAAGGTCTTTGCGTTTATTTTGTCGGCCATTAAAATCAGAATTTGTCATTTGAGAAAACATCTCCATCAGTTAGGCCTTGCTCCATTTCCCATTCTGTTTGGGACAAATAATAATAATAATAATAATAATAAAAAAGTGGGGTAAAATTATTCCTTCTGGAGAGATTTTGGGAGTAAACAATTTTGGAGGAGGGGCAGCTGATTTTATCTACCTGACCAGTACAATGCAATGACTGTACACTTAATATATGTGCTATAACTAGTTTTTCTCATATAAAGAGCCATCCTTCCTTCCTCCCTGCTTTTGCAGGGAAAAGGTTTGAGAACTTGGCACATTTGGAGCACACATTGGAACAACTTCTTGGCAGTTACACAGGTTTTGAGATCCAATTTGAACATGATGAAGGAGTAGTCCCTGACACAGGAAAGCACTTAAACGTATGCTTTAGTTTATGGTAGCAATCCTAGTAGTTCAGTTTTAGTGAGCTAACACTTTACTACTAAAACCCATCTAGCTCTGGGTATGCAAAAATAGAGAAGGCGCCTTACGAATCTGGGTTTTGCTTTGCAAGAGTTTGGGGAGTTTTTCCCTTTGCCGATTTCACAGCTCGGAAGAAGTAGAGGAGCAACTTTGCCTCTTGACTGAAGAAGATGACTGTCAACTTTACAAATAGAAACACAGATTTTTCTCTCTCTCTCTGCTCAAAAGTACTTTTTGAAAGACTGGAAAAAGTTGGTTTGGTATAAAACATTAAGGCTTTCTTCTCAATCACTGACTTGAGTTTTTGACAGGAGAGGGAAAGGGTAGACTAGCAGCCCCAAAAGCTACCTGTGTGACAAACAAGTGGGAAACTCCTCAGGACAGCTGACTTTCTGTTTAAGTGGAAACACAGGCTTGACTGTAAACTCTGGGGATTCTGATCAAAGCAGGTCACCCGCCTTTGCAAAACAGACCATCTGATCTCCATTTTATATCAACAATAGATGAACTGATGAACTAGCCACAAGTCTGACATAATGAAGGCAAAAAGCTTTCAGCCTACAATAAACTTACCTTGAGGCTACAAGAATGTCGTCTTTGAATGTTTTCTGTCATTACTCGATCTGTCTCACCCAATTAATACTAAAACACTACCCACCTAATGCAAGGACTTCAAGGGTTTGTTGCCCATCATCACGACCGTAATGAAGCATTCAGCACAACATCGGAATCATAAGGTTGTTCTGCTCTGTTTTTTAAAATGTATTTAGTGAAGTAAACTTCCAATATTATACTACATTACACTTTTATTATGGGGAGATCTGTAAATTCTTCTCCAGCATCCTGTAACTCAAAGCTTCTTAAAAGTGTTATTTAAAAATCTTAAAAAAATTCACCTGCCATTCACTCTCGATGTCTTCTCTTTTTTAGGAAACTCGGTTTTAGATACACATACAAGTATGCGTATGTAAAGAAATATACCTATAAATACATATTCAAAAGCATGGCTTATAATTCCCAGTATTTCTAGCAGCACTATCACAAGTTAAACATTCTGAACAGTTTCATTCTTGAAAGAAAAAGATCTGTATTTCTTCTGTACGAGATTTTCAAATTTCTTCCAGAAATGTGCATGAGCTAGCAGTCCTAGCTACATCGGCATGAAGGTTCATTTACCTTGACGAAAACCAGGGTAAAGGAATCTAAGCAGAGCCTCCATACATTTCCAGGGCTAAATAGCTCCTCTAAAGCTTTTATCTACACTGAACTCCCACTGGGAGTGTCAACATACCTTGATCTCTTTGTACTCTATTCCCCATCTATAAAATGGGGATATTAGTCAATGCCAAAAAGGAGCTCTGTAATATATTAAAGAGTGTCAGGTTCTTCAATCGCGTCAACCATAGATTCCTAAGTACCACTGCACAAATAAGCTCACTTCTGATTCCAATACAAAAAGTTTTGGGCTTTAATTCAGTATTTAACATCTCTTTTTAAAACACAAAGCCTATCTCTCTTGCAGAATCTGAACAAAAATAATCTCCCAAGACAGTTCCAATTTCAGCACAGTAATTACTGCATCTTTTAATACTCTGACTTTAAAAGGCACACTTAGTGAGAAGGAAACTGTGTTATCCTCTGCGTTTTGCAATACCATAAACTAAAAAACAGAGATAAGAAGTCTACAAATGCATTTTGTGGGTGGAGAGCAACATATTCCATAAAAATTTATCTTATTATTTTGCATATCTCTAGACATTGGATCCCCTCTGTCACAAATGCTCTTACTGCCAGTTAACCTTCGATTTTAATGGCAGCCCATGCCTGACATTTAATTAGTGACCCAATTAAATCTTTTGCTGTTCTCAGCTTATTTTATCATTTAGAAGCAAAAGAAAGAAATCAAGACAGGCTTCCATGAAGACGAAATTACAACTGCCTTTATTAGCTGTTAGAATAGTCATTCCGGCAGCATAATGAGACAAGGACTTTGACCATTTCCTTAATATTGGGATGTTTGTCTCAGATCCTCAAAACCATTCCCAGGGATTCTTACAGTAGTTTTATAGGAATGACGCAATTGTAAAAAAAGGTGTCAACGTATTACGTAGTTGTTATACTGACATTAACAAAAGTAACACATGGTCCGCCCACCGAGGTACGCTAGAAAGATGTCAGCGGGGACAGTGGGCTCTCACGAATGGATAATGAGTACCTAAATGCTAATCTTTAGAGTTCTGTGTCCTCTCTTCAGTTTAATTTTATTCCCCCTACAAAGATTTCACCATTAGCTAGCTATACATTGTGAAGATGTTATGGCACCTCCTCAGGGTGGTTTCATTATGTTTCTACAGCACAGTGAACTAGCAATCCTGTCTATCTGCAACAGTATTAAGCTCCTTTCCCTCTTCCAAGCCCAAGAGAGAAAGGTGTTTGTCCAACCGTTCCTCTTTTAGATACCTTTTTCCCTGTCATTTTGTTTCTGGAAAGATGTTCCCATAGAGGAAAAGTTTTCTGAACATTACAGCTTTAGCTGAGAAGTCATCAGGAAAGCGCTGCTGCAAGGTCCGTGCAGTGTCCCTAGCTGGCTGCCTGCTGCCTGCCTGAACGCGCTCCTGTGACAATCTTGGGATTTACTCCATGCAAATGAATGAATTGAAGCCTAACCCCATGAAATCTCTCCGATTGTTACTGTTCTTGTACTTTCCTTGCATATCGTCCTTCATCTGGATCCCATCGTATGCGCCTGGCATTACAGTGGTACCACAGGGTCAGCCCAAAATGCAGTGCACATCAAAGATCTCCAAGACCTGAACCTCTCTGCATCGTCAGGCTAATGGAGGCAAACTGAAGTCCCCTGAGCTAACTTACAAAATCTAGCAAGCCCACATTGCACAATTGCACTCTTAGTGTGTACCAAGTGTGTTCACAGGAGAGTTAAAACAGAGCGGCTAATGCTCTGTTAAATCCCACCTTGGATTACTGCACACAACCATCCCATGCAGACAAACCCAACTAAGGGCAACTGAAATCAACTGTTCCTCTCTTGCTAGCGGGGATCCGAGACTGATGCTCATCTTTAGCAGGGAGGTAGTCAAGGCAGGAAATCTTTGTACCCAAACCCACTAACTTCCAGTTTTATCTATTCATTACATTTATTTAAAAATCTAAGAGAATTTTCTTTTTTTAATAATTAATTACAGAATTGTTGAGGCAACAGACAGAAATGTCATCAGTAAAAGTCTGTGCTAAGGGTGTCTTATTAGAAGATCTGTTTATAGATTTTTGAAGTTTATTTATCTTTCTTAAATCAATTTGAAAGTGACTAGCGGCACATAATTTTCTATTTTTACTAATTACAACTAAAGAGCAGTATTAGGATGAGACAGTTATAAATAAAGCTTGTTGAGCAGCATGTTGTCATTATTTTATAACGCGTAAGTTGTGCCAAGTTAATAGATGGAACTTAGAGCACATGTGGAAAAACCAGATTTTGTTAACCCTCACTGTGCTAGTAGCTAAAGACTATCGCTATTTCATAAAAAAATGCTGCACTACCTCAGTATTGACATCATTCTTTCGATGGTAGTCAAGGAGTTAGCGAACATCTGGAATGTGCCTTTTTAAAGATCATGAACACATTCAAACTACTTTTATCTTGGAAGTGATTCGGTGCATCTGATCTACTGTGGTATAAAACTGGAGGAGCCGTCACATACAGTAACGGAACGGTTTGAAGGGAAAAACATTTCCAGCTGTAACATACAACAGTTTCCATACAACTCGAATACATTTAGTAAATTATCTTTTTCATGAGAAAGGGGCTAAGTTGTATCACAGAATTGAAGGACAGCCAATGAATATACATTAAAACTGGGATTTTAAATTTATTACTGAGGATTTGATGACTGGATTTTCTGAATTATGAGCTTCATCCTCCAATTACTGAACTAACTCTTTTTCCTTTCTGTATCATGAGCAGTAATAAAGTTTTGAGTTCGAGTGGAAGAGTTTTGTTCAATCAGTTCTTCTGCTGCCAACACCACCTATACTTAATATGCTTTGGGCAGGTTCCAACAGGCAACTGGCTAGATGACGGTGAATTTGCAAACCTACACAAGTTAATAAGATGTGACAGAAAAACAAGGGGACCAGCACTGAAACAAATTGTATGATGCAGAAATACATCTGTAGACTCACAGCACTGGAGATCTCTTGAATCGCAGCCCAGTGAAGTTCTGGCTGTCAAGCTTCCACGTGGTTAAACATTGCAGTCTTTGACAGTGTCAATGAATTTTGACTATGTATTAGTCTGTGCACATGCTCTCCTTTGCCTACCAGGCAGATTTACAATCTGCAGTTGAGTTGCAAAAGCATTAAATGACGTTGGAGTAGAAGATGATCGTCCTTTTGCTTAGAGTTGGAGTGGCAACAAGACGACCACCATCACAATGTGGAATCTTTGCCAACACGCAGTTGTGGGCTAAAGCAGCTAGTGAAAAGTTAATGCTTTGCTGTGGAAACACTGGGGTCTTCTAGCTATGTGCTTGGTGGGAAAGAGGAGTGACCTACTTGGTGGGCCTAGCTTACAGTAGGATATCACTGCAACTGCTGTTCACAGTTAATTTACAAATAATTAATATTTGTGACATTCTACAACATGCTAAGGAAATAAGTTTTCTACTGGACTTTGTCATTTTATCTATTCTGTATTTTAGGATAAAAGAACAAACACACTGCAATGAAATTAAACTGTAAATAAACTGTCATGTGGTTTCTAACTAAATGCCCAGATAAGACATACATGGCCAGAAAAGCTGTGTCTGCTTTATTTTCTTAATATTGAGGAATGCAACCTCTGCAACAAAATACTCTTATCTGAGTTGGTCACGCAGGCTTATGTCTTACTTGGAACTATGAGGTTGGACAGCCCTCTTCCACTCAGTTTTCAAGACATGAAAGCAGAGGTTCTTGAAAAGTGTTTCACCACCCTGATCCAGTATTAGGCAAATTTTGTATTTGAGTTTGCCCTCAATGGATAAAGAACATCAACCTGTGGAGTTTTCAGTAAGAAAACTACACATCGCCTATTGAGAGGTTCTCGCAATACGCCTTCTTTTGTAACCCACTTTCCTCTCCCATACTGCGCGATGTTCCCTGCTGCAAGACTCCCGATGCTGATACAACTGACTATGTCGTATTTCCGCTTATTGATCCTCAGTTTTGTGCAGTTGATGAAACATGCGCATCTACTGTGATGAAACAGTTTTTTTCTAATACTTTGGCTACGTGAGGAAAATAATGCATAATTTTGTCACTAAAGACATAATATTACTTAAGACTAATCACTCTCTATTTTCTTCCATTCTTTATTATATGCCAAATAATTCCGTTATTTATCACTTTTTCCTTCTTTCTAGAGATCCCGTCCCCTTGATTTGCCATATTCTTTCTTTCCATTGTTCCTTCCTCCCTTCTAATCCCTGCTTGTCTGTGTATTCGGAAATTCCTATTGTTCCTTTGTTCTCATCATTTCGCCTCTCACACTTGCGCAGTGATACATATCTGTCAGTCCCAGTCCCGCCTCTCACTCCAGTGTCGCCATCCAAATTTTCCTCCCTTTCTCAGATACTTCCTGCAGACTTAAAAAGGCTGACTTGTAACTCCAACTCTCAGAGGAAAGATGTCTTCAATTCAAAACTAAGGTATCTATTACCCGAGTTAAATAATTTGCTTCTTAGCTATCATTATCAGCATGTTCCCTACGTGCACACATGCCAGCTGATAGCAATATTGCTCGTTTTTCTGAAGCTAGCACGGTCTGTATTGAGCCTTGAGTCATACCCTTCCAGACTCCACTCATCTTACTGTACACTTCCAGAACCCAGAAAATAAAGTCACTGATTTCCTAGAACTTTACTTCATTCTCCTCTTCCTTAATTGCAAGACTCCTTCATCTTTCCTTGAAGAGGGAGCAGGGTCAGGCTCAGTCCACATATGCTGGGAAATCAGCAGCCACATGCATTTATGAATTAATGGTTTCTGGAGCTTTGCTCAGTTACTCACGCACAGAGGAAGCTATGAAAAAACAGCATAGCATCTGCCATATCTAGAGAACATCCTTCTCTGGCAGACATGTAAGACAAGCTGCCAAGCCCACTGGAGCAACAAAAAAAGACCTTGAGTAAGTTTTGGCCCGTGCCCTCCAGTAACTAAAGTTGCTGCGCAGCTTCCCATTTGCCCTCCACAATTGTTAAAAAAGAAGCAGTATTATTTGTTGGTTCACAGGCTGCACAGAGTGGAAATAGTAACTCCAGCCTACCTGAAAGCAGCATTTTTACTCATTATTCCTCACTACAGGCATTAGTCTATTCTTCTAAACACAAGCTCTTTGCACTCTGCACACACAGAAATGAGATTCCAATGCACTCTAGGCTGGCATAGCGAAGAGATGGTCTCTGTTCCCACCAGTTGCCAACACTGCAAAGAGCAGTATATCTGCCTACACGGTTCAGAGACTCTTCAGTGTTTTAATTTTAAATAAAAGCTTAAAATGGTCCACACTCTTGCTGTAAAGAAAAATGAAAATCATCTTTTAAAGAGTATTTGTTTTCATGTAATTCCATAATAATGAAAAATAATTTTTAGTCTATGCATGAAATTGTATTTCCCTGACAAAGGAAAGAAAAAGAAAGTAGTCTTTTGAAGTGTTCCCATTTCTGGTTGCCCTGATTTCTAAATGGTGCTTATACCACAAATGCACTTCAATATTTGAATTCAGGCACAGAAAGCACTCTTGCTCTTCCCAGGAACCAGCTGGCTAACAGGGCCTGTAGTGCTCAATCACACATCTCCATTTTACAACCTTGAAAAACGTTTCTCCCTCCGATAGCAGTGGCCAGGTTGCTTCCTTTTCTTCCTAATTAATGTGAAGGCACCAGTGCTCACCTGAGGTCCTTCTAATGCTAGGGATCCATTTGCTACTGGGTACACTTCCTCCTCCTCAAAGTTATAATCTGCCACGATAACAAAACAATTGTTGAGGAATCAATAATGCCATCACAAATGGACAGCTTTAATTACATTTGGAACAATTTACAAGTACCGAGGATCTTAAAATTAAATGCAGACAGCCTAAAAAGAAGGACAGAAATGAAAGTAAATGAATATCCAACATAAAATGCAACGAACACACGTTTTACCCAGCCCATGCCTACACTGCACTTCTTTAGGTCGATTTTGCGCCTATATACTATTCACACCATTAAAATGGAAAACCAGGCAAGATAAAAACGAGGAAAATTAATCTGGATTTAAAAAAAAATAATAAATTGAGGGATTTGCATTAAAATAGCAATTTCTAAGCACTTGCTTGTAAGGATTGATCAAAAAACTATATCACTTTAAGGCAGACAGTGCCAAAAAATACTATTAGTTCCTTTTGGGAAATAGTTGATACATAACTTGTCAGATGTCACAATCAATAAGATATCTTTTATTTTAACTTGTTACACACTAGTGTTTACAAATGTAATCTTGTGCAGTCTCTTTGCAAAAAGACTCAGAGATAGCATTACACTGTAATGCAGAAACTGGTATAAACTAGGTCTTCTGATCCAGCTGAAATGAAAACATTGGCAAAAATAGCCTTTAAAAAAGGAGCAATTTGCAAGTCCACCCACAAAATAAATACTCTAATGCCTTATTGTCTTTGAGAGGAAGAGAAAGTCTGCATATATAAAGCTAATGAAAGGATTACTCAATTTATGCGAGCAGAAGTGCTTTTAAAACCTTGATAGAACGTGCAGATACTCATTAAACACTGCAAGTAGCTCACAGGCAAATGGGCATAACTTTCTCCCATGGGAACATGCAGCAGATGATCAAAGACAAGCAATGAAGAATAAAACTGGCTAATATGACAGTCAAGGCTGGAAGGATTTGCTGAGATAAGAAATGGTTCTCAGCGCTCTGGCAAGTGTATTGTTGTCAGATGTTCAGCACTTTCCATTTACAGAGAGTTTCATTGCTCTTTTTTATTTCAAGAATTAGCATATCAGAAGATGAAGCCTGGAGCTTTGTGTTTTTGCTTATTAGCTAATCAAAAGCATGTGTTTCCATACCTTTTGATTTAGAGTACAAACAAAAAATGAAGAAAATAATTCTATGCATCTTTCAAATTTCTTGCTTTCCTGAAAATACCTTGGCTACCTTGGCTGAGGAAGCGACATAAACCCCGCTCAGGTAATAAGAGAATGCGTCATTGTGAGCACTAGATTAATGTAATTTCACAACTAATACTACGCAGTCAATTTGTGTTTGTTTTTTTTTTTTAATACAGCCATAAATTGTAGGTACAATTTCCTCAAAATTTCCAGAATCTGCAGCTGAAACTTCTGAAAGGCTATACAAAGATAAATTCGGTATTAGATATCATCGTGAAAAATAAAAATAGACTGACTCCATTTAAAAGTCAAGACTGCCTTCATGGAAACGATCAAGATATGATTATTTTTATTATACAAAGAAAATAACATGTAATAGTTTCAGGCTTTTTAAGGAGAGTGATTTTACCAACACTGAAAAAGTTTATGTACCAAGAAACAAAAATAATGAGTCTCAGTAAGAAATGTGTCAGATAATTAAAAACTGTTTAAATGTATGTCACCAACTGCCTCATAACTCACATTCAAGAAGGAAGGCTATCTATATACAGAAAAAGAAATTGGCACAAGGAAGAGAGAAAACAGCCTTCCATGAATAAACAGGCGCACATACTCAGCATGGCTTAAACAGGGTAAAAAAGGGGTGGCCATTAAAAACACGGAGACAAAAAAAGATTCAGTCTATGGATATATACAGGCCTTGCATCAACCCGCAATGTAAATGTGTAGAGGTATGCGTATAAATCAATTCTATTACTTTTCCTACATGATGTATCAGTAAGGCAATCAACAGAGGTGCCAATGCACTGCAAGTAGGAATTAAAGGAAAAGTAGGAGACAGAAGAAATTGGCAATTATTGGAGATGTGAATAAAAGGGGTTTTTTCTTTTAAACTGTGCTAGGAACAAAGGGACTCACAGCAATTTTCTTGTTGATTAGCAAATGATTAGTTGCCAATATTGATGTAAAAGGGTACAAGCATTCAATTAATTTCTCTCTCCTGTATCTGGAAAATAAGGCAGAAGATAAAGTCATACCATTTAATGATGATGACATTTATCTTTCATTCTAAAGGTAACCAAGGGTGAGATCGTCAAAGAGAACCTTCTAAAGTTAGACCTTTTTAAAAGCAGCAGGCCTGCACAAGCTTCAGGCCAACACCTTCAAAGAATATTTGTCAAGGAGCAGTTTTTACCAACAACATCAATTTTGAATAACTCTTTGAACACTAAGGAAATTCAAGAGGTTTGGAAGAAAAGTAAACATGTTAATATAGCAAAAAGAGTACTTAGTGATGAAAGTAGGTAGAGCCCTGCCACCTGAAATCGGTCCTGGGCAAATTTATGGAACAAACAACACAGCCTTTTTGAGTAAGTAATTAAAGAAGGACTACATCAATCAAAAGTGTTTATGGTCTTGCCAATCTAATTCAAGATACGTGCTTATGACATTACACAGTATAGGGTTAATAAAGTTAAAGGTGCCGAGATGATAAACTTCCTTGAGGTATGCAATTTGGTGTTGTGTAATACTTTGTTGAAGAAATAAGAACACTATAAGTTTAATGTAATACATTAAATATATGAAAGATCACCTGACAGGTTTTAAAATTGAATTGGGTGTTTTCCAAGCGGAGGCCAAAAAGGACCAAATCTCCACCGTACTGCTACTGAACATAAATCCAGAAACAAAGAATAAAGACCATATGTAAGGAGTAAGGATTTTACCCTAGAAAGCGGCAAGTGAAAAGGACACGCTGGTCATGATGACTAGGAGTGCTGGGCAGCCACTACAAGATCATCTTCAAAAACTTATGAAAATTGTGCCCACGTCCAAGAAGGAAGAGGAGGAGGATATGAGAAACTACAGTCCAGTCAGCCTCACCTCATTTCCTGAGGAAATCATGGGGCAAATCCTCCCAAAGCCACCCCTAAGCACATGAAGGACAAGACGGTGACTGGAGAAACCATCAGCGATGCACCAAGGGCAAATCTTGCCTGACAAACCTGGTTGTTTTCTGTGACTCAGAGGACAAAGGAGGACTAGCAGATATTGGCGAGCTTCATTTCAGCAAAGCTTTCATCACTGTCACTCATTATAGTATCCTGTAGCCAAATTCTTGTGACATGGTTTGGATAAATGGTCTATAACATCAGATCTTGATCCTTGCAGAGATTCAAAACTCAACTGGATACAGCTCAGAGCAGAGCTTTTGGACAGGGCCCTTTTCCACTCTGAATTATTCTTTGATTCTGACTCTATAACCAACGAAACGTGAGCTCCTAATACAACATTACACAGAGTGTTTAACCTTGCAGATTGAAGAAAATGGATACAAAAAGAGGTTAGATAAATTCAGGCTAGAATTAAGGTGCAAAAGTTAACAGCAATGTAACTGGAACTTCAGTGACCTTACGAAACAGTGATGACGGATTTTCTAAGATGTATTCCAGTTCAAAACTAAGTTAAGACATTAAATTCAGGGTACTTCCATATCTTGTCTCTTCCAGAAGGCCTACGAGTTCATCACCACCCTCTTCTCCAGCCTTATAATCTATGCATTTCTGACAAGAAAACAAGATTATATTTTTTTTCCCCCATTCCATTTCTTAGGAGAAGTATACTCTATTATCCCAGTGATGGGAGGAGGAAATAATAAGGGAAGGTGAAACAACTGCAGCGCAAATAAACCAAGAGTAATGTTCCAGCATTCAAGAATCCAAACATTGGAAGTAGTCCCGGCAGAACATTAAATCACTGCTACAGGATGCCATCAGAAGTATAAAGCTGGGTAAACTATTAGAAACTCTACAACTGCAAGTATCACTTGGGGAGAAATTCTGACAAAGAGAAGTGATAGACACATCATGTTGTGAATACACAGCATTACTTCTTTAATGTTTATATGCCCACAGTGTTTCAAAACCAAATGCTTTGTGCATAAAGAGACATAATAAAAATTCTTACTACTTCACAAGATCTCATGTTTTGTGAAAATATTTTTCCTTATAAACATTTGATGTACACATCTGCTAGAGTGAAAAAAGTTAGAAACTTTAAAAAAAAAAAAGCACAAATACTGAAACCTGCAAAACACACACATAATGGAGTAAGGGAGTAAAACTTTTCCTGTTACATTTCTGTACACGCGAAATTAGAAGATTTACAAGATTCCTTTTGTAACCTTCTCCATTGAAATCAATATTTAGAAAATTTTCTTTTTAATTGTGTAACATCTATGATGTTTTTCAATGCACTGCGTGGATACAATTTTCAAAATAAAATTAATTATGATTGGTCATAGTTTCACAGGCAATTTGAAGAAGTTAATTACATATTCAAAGTGCTGCTTTCTCTTTTCAAATTAAAACCACAACTGACACCAGCATTACTTAACAGCTTATATAACATAATTATATCCTTTATTAGTGCACAGGCTACATTTTTATATTACTGATTTTGTCCAGTGTGTTAGTTCCTGCGACCAACACAGTTCCATTGTAAGATTTTGTTGGTGTTTTTTTTCCCCCAAATAACAAAAGCAAAGCTCAATGGATTTAATGTACAAAATGCCAAGATATTGCCAGATTTTCAGAAAAGAGTGCCATGAAAGCTGATGCGGCTTCACCAGTTCACCCCTATTTGGATCTGCCCTCTCCTACACTCCACACATAGGAACACCGAGTTTCCACTTTAAATAGAGTTAAATACTCAACTGTCATTTACTCTTATCTTTTATTGTCTCTCTGCTATTGGATCATCCTTTTATCTCTGACCACCCACACAGCCTGACAGTTTGGATTTCAATGGAACAGACATGTCCACACTATATATAGCTTTTGCCATACGCACTTCTCTTACCACTTGCTTTTTAAGGACTTTTCTAATGTCACTTTCTGACAACAGGCCAAATGTTTCCCCTTCCATGGAGAAAAACAAAGCCAAAATCCCCTTCCTAAATAAAACGGAGATGATTTCCCTGTAACAAGTACCCAACTGGCAAACTGAAGAGGTCATGAACCCAAAGCAAGACTGGAAATGGTAGCCCAGAAATGTAAACACCTGAAACGCCACAGAGAAAAACACATAGAGAATTATGCTCCGGGTCCTCACGGGAGTGTGCATGAGTACAGGTGATGACCACCCTCATAACACGCAGAGCTTGGTCCAAGCAGAGTTTTCCACAGAGTAACACTGCCAAAATTGCAACTTTAGAAACACACTGCCCTCCTTTTTTTTGTGCATTTGTTTTCTAGCATACTCGCAGGTCAGAGAAAACACCAAGCCAACAAATAACATGGAGGTAGAGAGCATCTTCTATGTGTCTATTTCAGATTTTCCTAACTATCATGCAGAATAAACAGCAGTTACTGTTTGGTTACAGTTACTGAACTAATGGGTTATTAAGCCTAACAGTGATTTTACAACATTCTGGTCTGAGGATATAAAATGCTGCAAGAAAAGATGCAGTAAGAAAAGAGTTTGTAAATACATTAGGAGGAATAAAAATGAAAGACGGGAAAGGTCTTTCTCTTACAAATACTAAAGTAACGGACAAATGGAGATGACACGCATTTGATGTCTTTTTGCTTCACTCTTTGCAAAAATCTTCCATTGTGATCAAACCCTTGACATAATTAATTTCGACAACAAAGAAAAGGGATGAAGAAACTGAGAAAGAATACATTTGAACATATTTAGGTAAAGGAATTGTGGGTGGAGCCTGATGAAAGCACTCCAGAGAGTCCAGGGAAATACTGACCATTCTCCTGAAGAATTCATAGATGATGAGAGAAATCCTGAAGCACAGGTAGGAAGCAAGGAAGGGAAAAAATCAAGAGGATGAGGATTTAGGAAATTATAGAGCAATAAAAGAAATTAGAAAGGTTCTAATCTAGAAAAAATATTTAACCATCCCTAAATAAACATCTATGGAGTAACAAAATGCCTGAGGATGGCCATCACGGAGCTGAAAAAACAAATGCTGTCAAACTAACCTCATTTCCTATCGTGGTCTACAGCGGGCCAAAGAGAAAGGCTTGAATGGGATCTACGCTGACATCAGTCATGCTCTTGACATATTCCACACGACATGCTCCTAAGCAAACTGCAGAAACGTAAGTTAGCATGAAACCACAACAGAACAGGTGCAGGGCTACCTGAAAAACTGCTCTTGGGGTCAATTACCAGTGATTTCCTGGTGGAACTAGAAAATGTATCAACACAGGCATCAGTGGCTCTGCTCTCGGCTCTGATGCTTGGTTGTTGATACCATCCATGACGGAATGAATATACATATAAAAATCGGACAATAAAAAAACTGAGAGGAAGGGTAATTACTCTGGAGGATGAAATTAGAAAGCAAATCTTGCTGAATCGAGGAAGCAGTCTGAAAAGCCAAGCGAGAAGCACTTCACCTACTATACACAGGTCATAAATACAAATGGTTAGCACCAGACTATGAAAACGGGATTTGAGGAGTTTAATGTGCATGACAGGATAAGTGAATAAACAGCGTGATGCAAAATTTGCCACAAATGATGGAAAACATTATTCTAGGAATGCTCTAACAGGAGTGTCATTCATAATAGCCCAGAGCAATTAGTCCGCTTCTATCACTAGTCCAACAACGATGAGGTCTCAGGTGGATTACAAAAAAAAGAGAAACCGGTGAGAGCCCAGAGAAGAACACAGAAAAAAATGTTTAGAAGTGTACTTTTAGAAAGGCTTAGAGAAATAGGTATGTGTGTTCAGCCTACAAAAAGACGACTGAGGAACATGTTGCAGCAACATTCTCAAACATGATCGAGTGGACAGTGATCATCATATGCTCCGTACATCTGGTCTGGGGAAATGAGATCTCATCAGCTGAAATTGCAGCAACATAAATTCAAGTTACTAGATCAAATTACTTCACTGTACATTCAGTTAAGCATTGGAACAAAACAACCTAAAGAAACAGCAGGATCCACATTACCAGAGGGTTGTTTCAAGGTACAGGTTTAGACACATCTCCCAAAGACATACGAGTACTCAGTACTGACTTGGATCACTAGACGCCTTTGTGAGGGCCTGTCTCTGTGATCTGCCCTTATGTTTGCTTATTGCCCAGAGACACATTTATGACTTGCCAGCTGCTGTAATATACACATTACTCAGTAACAACTATATTAGTCAGATGAACTCGAATCTAGCTTTAAGAGGAGTTCAAACTGAGTTACCAAGAATCCCAATTCTTAACTTTTTTTTTTTTCAGCTGAACTATATTTTGTTGCATTGTGGAGTGTATAAGCCCTCAATAACCATGTAAAAGGGTTTGCACACTCACCTACCATTTCCTCTGAAGACACTACATTGAGATACAGGCATACAACACATGAAGGTGTATGCTTTAACAGGGCTCCTTTAGAGCAGCTCGCTGTCGTGAAACGACAAATCCCAAAACCTGTCCTCTTCCTTGCTCCTTCAGACTAAAGGGAAACTCAGATCCGAGTCGCATAATTAAGAGCCATTTCTGAAGACCAGCTAGGGCTCAATATTTACTAATATTGCGCTTTCAGCTTGAAGCATTGTTACAGATATAGCGGCTGGTATGTTTGAGTCTATTCCCTACTTCAACGGGACAAACACATTAATCANGACTAAAGGGAAACTCAGATCCGAGTCGCATAATTAAGAGCCATTTCTGAAGACCAGCTAGGGCTCAATATTTACTAATATTGCGCTTTCAGCTTGAAGCATTGTTACAGATATAGCGGCTGGTATGTTTGAGTCTATTCCCTACTTCAACGGGACAAACACATGAATCACAAAACCCACCTGGCAAGAACTCAACATCTACGAGGCTGATACAAAGCAGAAGTCTGAAAAGAAGATGTGGGGCTGTCAACGTGAGCGTGTGGCACCTTCAGTAACTACTGGACGCTTCAATTTTTTCAGCTTGAGTCACAAGTTCAGTCAGCAAAATCTGCGTACAGATCTTAAGCCTGTCTCTTACGGGTGAGAGCTGCTAACTGCCTTCTTGGGCAAGAGGCAGTAACAAAAAGCAATGGTTATTTCTGCTCAAAACTTTCTACAGCTTCTGTTTTTGTTTTTGGGTTTGGTTTTTTTTTTTTTGGTTAAGATTCCAGAACTAGGAAGCTAAAAAGAGCATATGTCTAAAGCAAGTACAGAAATAGGATCTCTCAATCAGTAATTTATATCATATCAGTCCTCTGCAAGGGATGTAAACAAAATATAAAGTGCTATTTTCGCACACACGCAGCCTCTAGGGTTTGTTTGCAAAATGTTCTGGATCAGATTTTCAGTATCAGATGCATAAGTTATGCTGGGGTGGAGGGGGGGGGAGGGGAGGGGGGAAGAGTGCAAAGCAAACTTCACTGCATGTAGTTGTCCCTTCCAGGCACAAAGTGGATTCTGCCTCACGCAGCGACCTGTCGTCAGTATGCCATTCTCTGCTTCTCACAATTAGCAGAGCATCAGGCCAGAAAAACACAAAAAGGTGCGCTTCATCCTATCGCCTTTGTGTTTTTGTGTCTTTGGCTGGTGAATTCGAAAATATGCGTGCTTAATTCTATATGCTGTCATAGATAAATCGGCCAAAGAATAAAACACAAAGTGAATAAACCACAAACCCCAGAAAAGACGCATGCTTACTTCACCTTTCAAAAAGACGACCAATTATAATTAGCCTTTTCCTTTGTTCTTCCTCCATGAAAAATTGTGTTTTAACAGATCTTAAACATCAAACAGCTGATCCTCACAATAATTTGTGAGACAGGTAAGTATCCAATTTCTTTTTATAGAAGCAAGCAGAGACGGATCAAGGTCCAGGCTGTAAGCATTTACTCACCAGACTCATCACATTGTTTCAGTACTAATTCTGTGAAATAGCTGCTCCGATATGGAAGTAAAGGTTCACAGGTGGGCTTTAAATGATTCTCTGAAGTTCACAGTGCAAATCATTATCAGAAATTCAATTTAATCACGGGAGTTCCCGGGGGTGCTTTATATGCTCAGTCCATTACAGTAAGCTACCACTAGGAACAATGATAAGGTAATAAAGTGGCTCCTGAAAAACTTATTAAATGTGCTTTTTGTATTACCAATACCCACGGAGATGACGGAGTTTTTCAAAACCATCATGCCATTCTACAGATTGCTTTACACAGAAAGGGCCACAAATCCACTTCAGCTCTTTAGCTTTGTTTCTGTAAGCAATTTAAAGTGAAAAGTTTCTTGCTGGTATTATGGTCATCAGGGACAGGGCTATATAGAATGAATATCAGGATGACAGAAAGCAAACGGTGAGGAAAATGTCATGCGTGAGGGGCACAAGCTGAACATACAAGGGGAAAGGGTTGGTTCGTAGAGACCCCATTATGTGCATGCCCCATATGTAATCCATTCGGAAAACAGAGTAGGCCAAACTAAGGCCAAATTGCAGCAGACGTGGAAAGACACAGAGAAGACCTCTGGCCCAAAGAAACTTCAGACATAATTCTGGTGCTAGCATTTAGATGAAATGTAATGGTTCCTTCTGAGCCAGAAAGCCCTGAAGAGGTTGCATGTGCAAAATAGAATGACACGCTACGTATACAAGTGATTGCTCCACATTTTCATAGCCTTCAGAGATGCACGTGCCTAACGCTGTCCCCAAACTTCATTGCTTCCACTGCGGAGGGGCAGCCTCCCTTCTCCTCTCTCTTTAGATGCTTTCCTCATTTCCAACACCGTCGTCACATTCATTTCAACCAATTACACTCTGGCCTGTGTTCAAATCCAAGAGCTTGGGTAACGAGGCAAAGGTAACGGTTCCTGAGAGCCACCTGCATTCCTGAATATATATAGATACGTCTTTTTCCACTAGGAAACCTGCTAGTTCTTTGGATGTAGCTCGTGGCAATTCTCTTTCCAACATCGCCGCACCTGAGAGAGGGGCTTTCATCAGGCTGTGTTACACTACACAAGTGGAAAAAGCTGCCAAAAACTTGCTCGATCTGCACACCTAACAAAAACGTTGCTTAAAATAATGAGTTACAAAGTTATTTTAAAAATTATCACTACAACTCATGCATACTATCATTGCAGTAGTAAGTATAGTATGTCACTGTCAGGTTTCCAGGTGTTTTAGATTAGGCCTGTTCTCTACAAGAAAGCTAAATGAGTTAGGACAGCAGTTTACAACATGCTATTTCACACCAATCTCAGTTATGGCTATTTTCCGTCTCCATAGCGAGGATGACAGGTGTTGCTTAATGTGTTTGAGAACAGGGCAAGCATTGGGAGTACCTGAATCTGCACGGGTAATAGGATCTCAGGAGCTGAGTATTCACGATAGCTGATTCTAGGCACCTGAAGGCTCTTTGAGCAACCTGTACCCAGATAGGCCATTTCCTTGCAGAGAAGGCATCCGCTGGAGAGCTCAGGGCAGGTCCTGGTTCTCGACCACCGCGAAAGCCTCCGTACCTCCTAAAAAAAGCACCCAGGGAAGCAGGTCCACACCACGAGGCAGTACAGAGCTGCTAGCAATCTATAAATTCCCATTCCCAATCCTACCCTCTTTATGCCCTTGAGCAGAAAAGTTCATTAGAAAAACACAGCTTTCAGGCAAATAAGTGTCCCTCACAGGGGGACTATTCTTATAAATAATATTATTATTTCATGCTATCCTGTCTGTGCTGTGTATACCCTATCTGAAGACACCCGNGCTCAGGGCAGGTCCTGGTTCTCGACCACCGCGAAAGCCTCCGTACCTCCTAAAAAAAGCGCCCAGGGAAGCAGGTCCACACCACAAGGCAGTACAGAGCTGCTAGCAATCTATAAATTCACATTCCCAATCCTACCCTCTTTATGCCCTTGAGCAGAAAAGTTCATTAGAAAAACACAGCTTTCAGGCAAATAAAAGTCCCTCACAGGGGGACTATTCTTATAAATAATATTATTATTATTATTATTTCATGCTATCTTGTCTGTGCTGTGTATACCCTATCTGAAGACACCCATAATATTTAAGTCTTGCAATAAAAGTTGTGAAACAGGGATTCCAGATGTTATTATTTCTTACATCCTGGGTAGCATACTCCCCCAAACCATTTGAACGACTAATTCCCAAGTTATGTATACACTGAAACAACTTAGGTCTGTTGTCAACAATTACAATACAAAATTGCTCTCCAAACAGCTCTGCACTTTATGATAAATGCTGAAAGGAGATTAAGTATTTGTGCTGCAGCATCACTCCTGCCTGAAAAATCATGGAGAAAACCATTCATTTATGCTTGGCATTCTAACTAATATTTATCCATGGTATTCAAATAAATTCAATACTGGTTTTCAAGGCAAGCAAAGCCAGTGAATTCCAAATCTTACACAAGTTGTCACTTAAAATACTGGGGATAAATACTGTTCATTAATGATGAGTTTCATTATTACACTCCAAAACCCACTAATTATTGTCTCCAGTGGTCACTTCTAGAAGGAAAGATGCAGTAAGTTAGTAATAGGACATCAAGATGATGACAGGCAAGTTCTGACGTATGGCTGCAAGTAAGATGAATAATGTGAATTAGCAGCAGGATTTAGAAGAGTTGGCAATGACAGAGTTTGCAAAATTTAATACCTTTCATTTTAGATGTGCTTATTACAAAATAATGATCTCTTCTTAAAATTTAGCTAGATAAGAGCGCCAGTAAGCCCTCCACTGCGCACCGCTGTAACGCAACAAGGAAAGGCTACAAAAGAAAGTTTTCTGACAGTAAAATATGACAAGGAAATTGTTCGGCACATTGTTTACAGTAACTCAAAACTGTCATGGACAGTGAAGTCCCAGGAGGAATTAATGAGGCGTCAGTCCTTGGACTGCAAATGACAAATGTCAGATAGGCACTTGCAGCTTCTTACAAATTTGTTACAGGTAAAGCAGACATCTTATGGACAGGTGGCGAAGTTTAGACAACTCCTTCTACTGTGTTGCTACTAGCAACACTATATATCTTTATCTATATTTTCTTGAATCTTGTCCCATACGAATACAGAAGATTTAGTCAATAAATTTTTATGAATCCAAAAGTGTTATGCTCTGCGTGATACAACTAAATCTTATGTTGCTCCCTAAACCAGACTATGAGATACGGTAGTAACTGTTAGGAATGCCAAGCTGATAAAATAACATACTTTTTGTTGCTAAAATGTCAAAACCATGAAACAGACAACATTCCCCTCTGTCATTAATCTAATCAGCCTGCGTGAATCATGCAGAATGGGACTGTTAATTTTCCAAATTTCTGACCCTCCCCCCAAGAAAACTAGTATGTTTACATGCCTGCAAAAAAGTTCATTGTTTGTACCAATGCCAGATGATTTTCAGATTATTTTGTACTTTTCTGTATTCGCTATTTATTTATTTATTCGCATCTTTATTTAAAAAAAGTAAAGGCATCATTTCCAGTCATTATAACCCGCAAACCTCAGGGTGGGAAACATTGGTTGGAAACATTATTTTTGTGATATAAATCATTGCTGCAAACTATTACCAGTTATTTCCCCTCTCTTCTCTTTCTTCAAGCTGCAGTTAATCCTCCACCCCATTTCCTACATCCATCCGTCCCCTCCTCCTGCTCTAAGGATAAATCTCTCAATCTGCTTATAATCGTCAAACTCCTTTGCTTGGCTATTTTGTACCAAACTGTCCCCTACCCAAAGTGATTTCTCAAAATTTTCTCTCTTTCTCAACCCTTCATTGACATAAATTTCTATTTCTCTATCTATATTGTACAGGTCCAAGCAAAACTATGGACACACAAAAATTAAGCTCTGCTTTGTTCTCTTCATTTACTAGCCAAAATGGTAAGCATAACTTTGAAGTAAACTCAATGGTTTGGTTTTTTTTTTCCTCCGCCTCTAAAATCTCTGCCGGTGTCAGGAACGGTGGCAGACACCTCCGTGTCTCCGGGGAAATCGGGGAAAAATACAAACAGTGCAGTTCTAGAAAGAATGATACGTGACGGTGAAATGAGATCAAAAGGGCTTTTGCTGAGATCCTAAATTCGCACCAAGGTCCCACTGACCCTTTGTGCACCGAAGTTAACAGCGGACTGCTGAGGGTAAAGGATGAACTCTGCACCCGTTTCACCAATGCCCTCCTGTCAGCTAAATGGCAGCAGCGGCAGAGCCGTTTCACATCTCTCAATCTGTCGTGTCTATCAACAAGCACTTTAGTAAATTCACCTCTAGTTACATTTTTTCTCTCTTTCAAACACTCAAAAATTACGAGTCGACTTAAGCAGTAGAGTGTTTTCCATATAAACTGTATCCATGACCACTTCACAGAATTAATACGATCCAATGACCAAACCACGGCCCTGCACAAATTGCAGAAAACAGTAGAAAGACACATGGCCATATCACGCCATTGATTTTTAAAATGAACTCCCAATTCGAGTCAATAATGAAATATGCTTAAAAATCAATGACGTGCCTACTATGTGGTGATTAGATCTGTAAAATGAAGAAAATCCATTAAAACTTTGATACTCAAGCACTCCCAAGTCACTAACATCCCTGATTCTGACATTCATCTTGACTGCATGTCAAGACAATATATTTGAGACAACTGCAGCACTAGGCATTAAATATTACAACTCTCAAAAAAAAATCCCCAAAAGCAACTTTTTCCAAAAGCTGCAGCATAGAAAGGCAGTGTCTAGGTGGCCTCAAAGTGCCTCAAGGCCACTATTTGTACTTAAAAACAAAACTCTTGTTGCAATGTTAAATTGAAGGGCAGGTGATGTCTGCAATGATTTCTCAGGATGAAACTGTTGACTGAGTAATAATAGTTGCAGCTGTCTAATAATCTGTTTTTTATTTTATCATAACAAAAAAACCACAGCAATCTTTAGCCCTCCCCTAGGAGGTCCTTCGTACAAATTGTTGATGTCATACTGAAATGGCGCACAAAAATCGTGTCATTGCCATTGAGATAAAGCCACGTCCTGGCTACACCACCTCCAGGAAAGCAGCACTGAGAAACACTGAATATTAGCCGTAATTCAGGATGGAGTGATTAGTTTGTATGGATGTCCCCATGCTTAAAAAGAGAAACAATCTTTAGTTTCAGGTTCTGCAGCTGTCAGGGATGAAAGTGAGATAAGCTGGACTACTAGTTTGGTCCAGATGGCAGCCTCTGTTCCTATGGTTTTTGGAACTTTCCTGAAAATAACACTGCGTGGTTTTCTTGTTAATCAAAATGCAGGTAAAAAGCATGGCATAGTAGTGATTTACTGTACATAAGTGTACAGGAACCATTACTATTATCTTATTATTGTTTCAGGTGCAGTCAGTAGCAAAAAGAGCCATTTTCAATCATCCAGGGATTCCTCCTTAAAAGTTAAATACTACCACCCAAGTCCCCACCCAGAAACGTGGGGAAAGTTGATAACTTCCCTTGAGCAATCTTTATAGGTAATACTACTTTACTGAATTGTAGGGTTGCTTTACTGAATTGCAGGGCTTAAAACACACATAATTCCGCCGGTAGGTGGGAAAGGAAGAAACATCAGGAAAAAAGTTAGAAAATTAGTAAGTAATAAATCAGCATAAGTCTTTCAAGTGAGATTCCAATCCCCAAGGGCATCTGGCAATTGTCTTAGCTTTAGCTCTCCTCCCACAATTTTGGGTGGTTAATGACGCAAAACTTATCAGTGTTAGTTGCTTTTCACACTCTTTCCATGCCCAGGTGCATTTACAGGTTGGCAGAAGCCAAGACTGTTGGAGGAGCCCAGAATTTCTGGCAGATAACTCCGGCCCTAAGGGATGGGCATCTTAAGCAGCTCCTTTACCACCTCACGTAGGGAAGCAGCTATGAGATTAAGCAGCCCATGCCAGAACAGTTCAGATACACATCTGTTTGCAGCTACCTAACCACTTTGCCCTCCCTTGCCAGGGCTGAAAACACAGCAGTTTCTGGAAAAAAATGCCATAGGCGAGAGCACTGCCAGTGGGAGCCTTTGCCACCATGGAAACCATCAAAAAAAAAAAAAAAAAAGGTATCTGGCCTTTTAGTCAGTCATTTTCTTGCCATGTTTCTGGCTTGCAACGGTTATAGTCATGGATATTCAACCGCAGCTGTCTCCGACCTTCACCTATACACACTAGGTACTCTCTAGCGTTTGCTACCTCCAGCTGATCTTGTGACTGCCTGATCAAGAACACCAGAAACTGATTCTTCACTTCCAAAGCCAACAGACACATTGGATCCTTTCCAGGTCATACACTATTGAAGAAGGACAGAAAATTAAGCCCTGGGTTATTTGCATTCAAACGTAACGGATTTGTGTATTGCTATAGACATCACATGGTTAACCAACAGACATCAGAGCCCAGTTACGGAAAATACTGCACCATAGAGCATGATTTCACTTGGCTACAATGGTTTCTTCGCACGTTGCTTAAAGAAAGAGAGAGCTTGTATTTTACAGAGTGTTTCTATGCCTTTACGCTTATGCACTGCTGATATTTCTTTCATAGCTTTGAAGTCATAGAAAAGGATAGTTTTTCCTCAAATTCATCGTGAAGCAATGCAGCAGGAAATGAAAGTTTACTTCTTGAATTGATTTTATTCCAGTGCTTACATGTATGCATCATAACCATCTAAAAGCATGCATATAAACTGCAACAACACTTCAGATGCTGTTTCAAGAAACACTAGAGATCGTGCTTAAATCCAGGCCCTCTGATGGATCACATGCTTGAAGCTAAGCAGTGCTGAGGTGTTTGTCAAAGAGCACCGTGTACAGGTACAGACAACAGAACTGCATTCTCCTCTTCCAGTCAGCAGACACATCTACTTACCACCAGTGGCCCTGAAAAGAAATGAGCCTTTGCAACGTGCCCTGAAGGTCAACGGGGCAGATAACAGAAGGTATATTTTAAACGACATGCTTTACAGTGAGCTATTAAAGCACCTGCTCGGCATTCACTTCTAACTTACTTTAAATGATTCGTGAGGCTTCTAATGTTTTACGTGTGTATACATATATATATATACATACATATATATATATCTATCTATAAAAACTCGGTTAACGTCAAGCTTTGGGGATGGTACTGATACTGTGCTTTTCACTTCAACCACTCTAAAAGCTTGAGACAAATTAATAGTTCATTTATACAAACACTGCGTGGAGCTTTGGTATTTAAAGTATTTTACACCCCTGGTCTTTCTAAGACAGATTTATATTTAGGACGCATCAGCTGACTTAGAAAACATCCAGAGTTAGGCAGTTTTGTTGGCATTAACCAAAAGATTGGATAAATTATGGAACCAATAAAATTGCCAAGATTTGTACTTTTCAAAACTAGTTGCTGCATTCCTGATTTATCAGCTAGAACTTCAAAGGTTTGTCATAAAGATAAATAAAAGAGCATGGATGGGAGCATAAATACACGGACTCGACAGCTCTAAAATACACTGTTTACAGTGAACCAGGAGAGAGCAGCATTTCAGGTCATATTTTATAGCTAGCAGAGTGAAACATCAGAACCGATACAACTGTTAACTGCTGAAAAGAGTGCAAAACCATGTTCCCAAAGATGGGAAACCTCTAGATATAGCTGACCAGCGTCCAGCTTTAAAAACTAAAAGCAGCTGAAGTGTTAGAAACGGACTCGTGTTCCCTGTGATCCCAGACCCTTCTCAACAAAAATCGATAGCCCCTTGGGAAGGGGAAGAAAGCAAGATATCTCTCTCGTGTATGATAAACAGAATGTAAAAACGCAAAAAGTAGCATAGTTAATTGATTATGGAGACTCATGCATCGGAAAAAAAAACCCGCCCCTTGTCCGTGACCTTGATAAATTCAGGACAAAAAAAAAATGACGATACTTTGTCCTTCAAAACTCTCTATATTTGATTCATATACTGTAATAGATAGTACTTACAGAGCCATGTGAGCAGGTAACAGACATATGAAACAAGAGAAGCAGTTCAACCAATTTTACTCCACGAAGAAAAGAATCAAAGCAGACAGCAGCTCACAAATGACATCCTGGTACTCTGGTAAGGTCAATGCCAATTCCATCTGCTGAGGTCAGGCTTTCACGGTGTCCCATCACATTGTTTCTTGGCCACACATGCCAAATACTTTTTCACTTTGAGGACCAACCTGTCATTTTTCCCTTTGTTACCCTGTCCTTTAACTGTCACTAAACTGACACTGATGTATATCCCAGGAAGCAGAAGGACAATTTTCTAAATTATTATGTGCCAGAAACTCATTCCCTTTTAAATATTACAGTTGCTGAGTTCCTATTGCCTTGTACCTTATTAAGGCTAACATTTACAATGTTGGCATGTACACAATACACTCATTAACTGGTTTCGCAGTTACCGAGTCTGAAGTTGGTATTTAATTGCCTGGAAACTCTGTTTTTTGAATTCAAGTTCTTCTCTATTCACACTATTCCTCTTGAAAATGAGTATGTTTGGTATCTACATCCAGTTTCACAAACCTGAGGTTTTGTTTTTTTTTTTTTTTAAATAACTATAAGCCATTAACTGGGAATATATAAACCAATATTGACTTTTCAAATTCATGATACAAAGTGAAACTTTCCCAATCTTTAAAAAAAGCATCTCAAGAAACATATTTGTGATTTAACAGAAAAACTATAGCCAAACGTAGTTAAGCCTCAGCATACCACAGTTGATTTCTGGACAGAAATAAAAAATAATAATCCCGAAATAATGCAAATCATTGGCTGAAAAAATACATATAAATTCATTTAGCGAAGGTTTACCCTTTAAGGGATCACCTTGCAACGCACGGACAATCTTGTCTTGGGAGAGGAGAGCACTGCAAGGCTCTTGTGGGCAAGCCCAGCCAGGGTCGGGTTGGCCCAGGCGGCAGGTGTGTCGTGGCTGCAGGGCACGCTCCTCTGCAGCAGCTGCACAGCGCTTCCGATTTGCATCTGCAGAAACCAAGGCTTTCTCCAGCTCTAAGAACAATCCCAGTTAGCCATTCCCTGCCGGGTGTGAGGCACCGTTAATGAAGATTTTAATAAGGCAGCAAAGGTCAGTTCCCAGAATTCATGCTCTCGGGGATCCAACCTCTGAACTCCTTGGCGCCACACTAGATATTTTCTTTGAGAGAGGTGCTCCCTACCTGCTTTTATGCATCAGCAAAGCCTCCTATACCTTTCACAGAAGGATGAACAGCTGTCAGTGGTGGTGTGTCAAACAACATTGTCATTCTCTCAGAAGTCTTTTTGCACCTCTAGTTTCCAAATCAGTGCATGCCCTTTTTTCTTAATCTAAATCAGCACTTAATGCATGGAGGATTTTTACACCTGTTACTGTCATACAACAGCAAAAAATCTGGTACAGTGGGTTACTCTCACCAGAGCCCACAGAGTTCCTGCGCACGGCATGGATCTCCAGCATCGCACAGCTCAGCAAAGAGAGGTCCCTGCCACGCAGAAAAACATGCCCCAAGCCCTGGTCCTGGGAGAGCCAGTTACTTTCAGCTCCTCCAGCCAGAGCCACGGGACCAGGGAGCACCCACAGGAGTTGGGAACATTCCTGGGGAAATTCAGTCCCTCCCCATACTGCAGGCACCGAGGACTCACCGAAGAGTGACACTCCCTCAGGCTCCCTCCTAATTTCCCCCTTATATCAAGTACATTTTGGCCTCTAGAAAGGAAAATCGATTTCCTGGCTCCGACGTACGTTCTAACAGTTCATTTCAACACGAGTTTTGACAATTCACAAGGAGATGTGGAATCTGCTTCTGCACAGTTCTTATATTCTCCGTATTCTAGTTTAATGGGGACTTTTTTTTTTTTT
>VZSC01003013.1:11640-30477 GCA_013398225.1 Steatornis caripensis | reverse complement strand
CCCCAGCACTCCCAGGTCCTTCTCCGCAGAGCTGCTCTCCAGCAGGCAGCCCCCAACCTGTACTGGTGCATGGGGTTGTTCCTCCCCAGGTGCAGGATCCTACACTTGCCCTTGTTGAATTTTATCAGATTCCTCTCCGCCCAACTCTCCAGCCTGTCCAGGTCACGCTGAATGGCAGCACAGCCTTCTGGATAGTCAGCCGCTCGCGCCAGCTTTGTTTCATCAGCAAACTTGCTGAGGGTAGGCTCTGTGCCGTCATCCAGGTCATTGATGAATATCTTGAACAGGGCTGGACCCAGCACTGACCCCTGGGGAACACCGCTGGTCACAGGCCTCCAACCAGACTCTGCACCACCGATCACAACCCTCTGTGCTCTGCCATTCAGCCAGTTCCCGATCCAACTCACTGTCCACTTATCTAGCCCACACTTCCTAAGCTTGCCCATAAGGATGTTGTGGGAGACAGAGTCAAAAGCCTCGCTGAAGCTAAGGTAGACAACATCAACTGCTCTCCCCTCATCTACCCAGCCAGTCATGCCATCATAAAAGGCTATAAGCTTGGTCAAGCAGGATTTCCCCTTGGTGAAACCATGCTGACTACTCCTGATAGTCGTCTTCTCTTCCAGGTGCTTTGAGATGACTTCCAGCATGAGCTGTTCCATCACCTTTCCAGGGATGGAGGTGAGACTGACCGGCCTGTAGTTTCCCAGGTCCTCCTTCTCGCCCTTTTTGAAGATTGGAGTGACATCCTCAGGCATCTCTTCTGGTTTTCAAGACTGTTCAAAGATGATGGAGAGTGGCATGGCAATAACATCTGCCAGCTCCCTCAGCACTCTTGGCTTCATCCCATCAGAGCCCATGGACTTGTGGGTGTCCAGTTTGCCTGAGTGGTCTTTGACCCAATCCTCATCGACCACGGGGAAGTCTTCATTTCTCCAGGCTTTCTCTCTTGCCTCCAGGGACTGGGAAACCTGAGAGCCAACCTAAGCAGTGAATAATGAAGCAAAGAACACATTCAGTAATTCAGCCTTCTCTTCATCTTCTGTCACTAGGGTGCCCTCCTCGTTCAGCAGGGCACCCACATTTTCCCTAGTCTTCCTTTTGCTACCAGTGTACCTGTATGTCTATATATATATATATAAATAAATATCTCTATATAGCAATTATAGGAAATACTACAGATCCATTACTTCCTTATGGAGTTGTTAATAGAAGCCAATAAGCAACACATTGATTTAATGTTAGTAGAGAGTTCTCATTTTCAGTATTGCTGTAGGATTTTGGAACAAAGAATTGCTAAGAGATATCACAGCACATAAAGGTTATTATAAGGTGCTTTTAACACTGACTTCTGCCAGAAATCATGTTTAACATGAGATAGATACATCACATATATTTCTTGACATGGATTTCATCTGTCTGCTGATTCTATGTTAATTCCAAGATACTACACATATAAACCATACTTTTTAATGAACTCTTTTGTTTGTGATTGCTGTGCACAGATTCATGAAGGACATTACAAATACGTGTTAACGGGTGCCTGCATGGTTCCCTTAGTCAATTTTTAAAGCTCTGTGTTATTGAGCTATAAATTCTCCTATAATAGAAACTGTAGGTTCTGGAAAGTTTCCTGTGGGACTCTTTTAGCTTTTGCCTGATCAAGTTAATAAATAAGGTAAGTAATAGTCAAATAAGGTAAGCATTAGTCAAGAAGAGAACACGTTTGAGTGGAAGTATTGCACTAACAGGACCCTCACTGTAAAGACCCATCAATATTCTGGGCTTCATTCACGCTTGCAGGTATCAGCAGGTTCCAGCCACACTCTGTTTCCTACCTCCTACTTCAGTATCTATAAATTGTGTGGAAGGAGATAACATCTGATTTCCCTGGGCAGAAAGACTGGTATTTGCCTGACTGATATGCCACTGTCCTGAATGGTGCTGCAAGCAATTAAGAAGGATGCGGCTGGGTGAGCACCACAGCTGGTGACTGTCCACAAATCCCAGCGATCTCGCTAGCCTCAGGAGGAGAGCAGGTCTGATGCTCTAAATCAGCCCTGAAAACGTTGCATCCCAAGGCACCGATTTTAGTGCGTTTGCAGGTTCTTTGTATTTAAAAAGCACAATTGGCTGCTGCCATAGGTCAGGAAAACACTTACACAGTCACTCTGTCAGGACTCTGCTTTGCTCACACGCAGCTGTCCACGCCGAGGTGGGCTCACGGGCTCCTGTTCTGCCTTGAGAGAACCCAGCATAACATCCTGCCTGCTCCCCTCGCTCTGCTGAGGGCTGCAGTGAGCGTTCGGCCACAGGAACAGGGTGAGCCCAAGCGCAGCGTTGCTGTAGTGTGGGTTTTGCGCTGCTGCCCAGACTGCACAGCCCACACCATGAGCCATGAAACACAAGAAGTGCCACCGCCACTGGGATTCTCTGGTGTCTGATAAGGACTGAGCCCTCACTGGCTTCTCTTGAGTCACTTGGAGTGAAAGGATGTTGTCTGAAAAAGTCACGCCATTTCAATTTTTCTCTAATACGAAAAATTTCCATTTTGTATTTATTTGAAATTTCTTTCAGTTATTTCCAAACCAATAAAATGCAAAGTCATGCTAAGTGCAAATGAAACTTTTGCTGCAAATAAAACAAAAAAGTTCTCTTCAACCCTCGCATCATTTTAGCTTTTTTCAGTTTATTGATTTTTTCACATAAAAACTTCCATTCGCTCCTTAGATTTTTGTTCTCTTTTGTTGCTAAAAACCCCAATATCTCAATTCCAATTTGCAGATATGATTCAACAGGTACAGGAGGAAAAAAAATTATCATTTACAACAAGTAATGATAGATCAAATCTGTACTTTACTAGTGTATATATTTTAATCTTTTAAACCTGTAAGTCAATTAACTTTTTTCACTTCAAAAATATTAATCCCATGCAAGAATGAATGCTTGGAAAAATGGCTGTGATATTGCTTCTAAGGCAGTTCAGTATATGACCTGGGCATTCATCTTGTGATGTGCAATCAAAAATAGATACCAGGAGCCAGATTACATGTACAGCCACCATGGAGCAAAGTTGAAACCAAAATGAAGGATCTCCTGAGTGACTGAGGTTGGACTCTCCCACTCACTTCACTTTAGGTTTTTTTCACCACGTGCACTGTTTCCATTTAGCAGTTGATTGGCATTTGCTGACAACTTTGCTGGAACAGATCAGCAGAAACAGGTGAGATTTCTGGAGAAAGGTGAGAGACAAGTTAAATTAAGAAAAACGTCTGTATGAGCAATGAAAACTTTTCATCTTCCCTCACTGAATGTATTTTTTAAGATGTTAATATATCTTCTCCAAAGATATAGTGCGACTTTCAAGTAAACTAGGTATTATAGGACTGAGATTTAAAATAGTATCTATGTGTTAATATTATCACTGCTCAAACTGAAAATTCTGCAATAGGCTGACTTGATGAATAAACAACTATGTTAAAACACGAGCACAAATACTCAGGATATACTAACTTTCACTTCCACTTTCCAAGTCTATTCCACATGTGCGAAATTATTTGACCTCAGTGGAATCTATCAAGAAGTGTGCATTCTGTCCTCGCAATCCTCTGCATTGGAGAAGTGCTAGAAGTCATGAGCAGAGACAGGGCTTGTATGGTGTGGTGCAGAACAGAGAGTATAAAATTGTCTGAACTTCAAAGAGCCGCAACTCATCGAGAAATTACATAGCAAGAGATGATACGAACCTTGTCTGACTTTGACATCTCCATAGCAGTTATCTAAGTTAAAGCCCCTAATTCAGGCAGATGCAATTCCCCTCCGGATGCTTCAAAACCATCCTTCCATGTTTATAGAAATGCAAGTGCATGCATATGTCTGAGGAAGTGTTTTCTCTGCAAATTCTACACATTCTTCCTCCCCAGCTAAGCCCTTATTGAAACCTTCATATATATAAATTAACCTTGGCTCGGTGTCTTTTGAGATAACAACTGGACAATATGATCCATTTCTATGGCACCTCAAACGATTTGTTTATTTAGAAGAAAATTGTATCCTTGTTATTGTTGCCAGTTGAATGGTTCTAAGGAGCTGCTAGAACAAAAGTGCTTCAATGCATGCTTAAGGGTCATGGGCAAGGTATGTGAAGGACATTTTTGCTATCACAGCATTTAGTGCAAAAGACCTTGAGCTCAACAGCAGATTACTGTCTTCAGATCTTCCCTGCTCAACAATATTTAGTTCACTTCTAAATCAGAAAACAAAATCTATTTTTTATGAAAATAAACACTGTTGTCTTAGCTCATGTTGGAGCCTTCCATGGACACAAAATTGCACTGAATTGTTATTATTAGATATAATTGATATATATGGGATCAAAATAACTACCTTATTTGGGAGCTTTCTGGCCAGGGATGTCTCTGCTTACTATCTTAATATCCTAATGTAAGTCTTCGCAGCATGGATTTCATACTTCTGGTCTGAACTTGGCACACTCATTCTGTTGCAGAAATACAGGGAAGGACATTTGACTTCCTAGATCAGCAGATAAGGACCTGGATGGTCATCATATTGGGCTATGTATTTATTCGATTAGCAATTCTGCAAAGTCCTCTTAAGAAATGCAGGGAAATGCTTCTATTTTACTTGACTTGATGCCTTGCTATTCACAAAAATGGAATTCATGACCCTTTCATTTAAAGACTTTTACTTCCTGCCTGAATCTTAAATCAGTCCTGTTGCCTCTGAGCACTGCACATTTAGTTCTAACATCTCTTCTTGAATTTGTGTTGAATTCCTCAAGGTCAACACTGCCTATACAAGCAACATATTTATATCTCAGTTTCTGAAAATAATAGAAACACACTGTCTAGGATATGTTTCTCCTGCATGTGTGCAGAAATCACTTTGGAGTTTGCCAACCTTTCCTATGTTGCACAATATCTCAGTTCAGCATAAATACAAAGGCTTTTAACATTACCATGCAGGAGTAGGATGCTTTTAATCAGTAATGAATCCAGTCAGGTTGGGAATTGTTGTAGCATATGATTTTCAACAGCAACAATACTAACACACACAGGTCAGGATTGAACTTCTAGGGAGAGAAAAGGGTAAATTGTGGACAAGTGTAAGGAGACGGAGGCAGCTTATGAGGTATATTTGAAAAGAGGTTCTTGCTGTCTAGCTCAATATGTGATATGTCACGTCCTGGACATGCTCATCTCTCAATTTTTGAAAAGCTTGTATGCCTTGTTTAGACTAGGTGCCTGATTTTAGACAGCTAAACTTAGCTGGGATGGACCCTAACCTTAATGAAGGGTAACACTTTATCTACCACAGACATGGAAATAGGACGAATTGATCATGTGTTTGTCTACATTTAGAAATAGACTAAACATAGAGCCTTAGGTGCAGTAACAGTTGGCATGTGTATAGACAAGGAAGAAGATGAATAAAACGTTATCATCTGGTATTTAGTAGTTTTCATCAAGGACAATGTTTAAAATTTGGATGAGGAAGTGAATAGTCCTAGAATTTATAAAAGAAAACAGAGCTTTCTTGATTGATCCGTCTATCTATCCATGAGTCAGCTCAAGTGAGCTCCATCAGTCTACTGGTTGGTGAAGCTGGAGGTGACTGGACTTCACCCACTGTGATGAAAAAATCAGGATATAGAAGATAATGCTTCAGTACCTCAGCTCTAGCTATAAGGAGTTAAGAAGAATATAAAGCATGAATGATTATCACCAAGCTTACTTACTTCAGAATTCATTACGAGCAATTGTTGGAGACAGGATGTTGGCTTTGGACAGACCATGGACTATTCCCACAGTAAATGCTCCAAAGTGAAAATAAATGCTGAGCTTCACAGCAGCATTTTTCATCTTGAAAGTGTTTAAACATCGCAGTCTAAATTTGTTCTATTTGAAATCAATAACAAAGGTCTTTCTGTGTTCTGTTGGAGCAGAATGGGGACCATCATCTAATAGATCTCCAAATTACTCTGCAAAGTAAGCCAAAGCTATTTTCCGGTTCTGAAGTAAATGCTACCGAGCTTCAGAGAATATGAGGCTCTAATCACACTGTAACATTTAGCTTATTCACTTTATTGATGGATTTAGGAGGTGACTTGCTCATTTGGTGTAGACATACCTGGAAAAGATACATAGCTGGTAAAGGGGAACTTCTGCATTTTTGCTGAAAAAAACATAGAAAGATCAAGGGACTAAAAGATAAAGCTAGAGAAGTTTCACCTTGAAATAAGATGCCATTTCCCAGCATTGATAGTAATTAAACATTGGATCACATTACCAGAAAAAGTGATGACTTTACCAGTCTGGTTTCATCCCATCTGACTTTAGGGATTAAAAAGAGTCACGTGATAGAGAAGCAGTTGTCCTCAGCCGCGTGTCAGTGGGGACACAGAAGTACTTCTAGAGAGCAACTCACACCTGAGTAGCATGAGCCATACTCAAAAGTGCCTTTCACCGACTGTAAAGAGAGCCTGGGTCTGAGATTATGCAGGCAACCAAATTGCTAATTTGGATGTCTCACTTAGACTGGAACAAAACCAATCCAGTACCAACACTGTTCTCATGCAGTGCAATTATAATTCTATCAAAAAGATTATTTAATAAGTTTCTAGTAAAAATATGTGTTTGTGGGTGGAGGGGAGTAGAGAGAATGTCAGATGACTGTGGTCCTTCCTGGAGACATGTGTCTGTGGTCATTCACCTACTTTCTCAGCATGTCATGAGGAGAAGAAAATTGCCCTTGATGTATGAATACTATCCGTGCCTCTCCTGAGTGTAGTAAAATACAACATTTCTGGGCCTCAGCCTGTTGTTTATAGGAGTGAGAAATATTTTCTCTCACAGAATAGTTGATTGGAGATACACCGGGTGTTTTCTCCCCTTCTTTGATGCATCACAAATTATCCCTGCAGGACAGAGAATATTCTCACGCTTGTGTTCAAACCAGTGCTGAGGTTTGGGAAAGAAATGTCCTTTGTGCCAGGTTGGGAGAAACCTTGGGAAACATTTTTTTTTCCTGCAACATGGGTTGGATTAGCAGAGCACGTTCTGATGATTCTGGAAGAACTTTGAGCACAGTCTTTCCTTTCCTGCTTAGAGAAGTTTTTTTCTCCTGAGTTCTGATACGCTTCATTTTTTCCTTGCATGGGTGAGATTTTAGACTGCAATGTAGCCTTCCAAGGCAGGGGTGAGCTTCATGAGCTCCCTTGTAGAGAAAAAAAGTTTTGTTCAGCTCACTGTATCAAGGGTTCGATAGGTAGCTATCTGTATTAATAGGCACTAATAACATATTAGGGGAGGCATATAGTAATTTCTTCTGTCCTGAAAGATTGGTAACCTCCATCAAAGCAAATAACAGCTCCAAAATAGACAAGTTATTAAAGTGTCAGAAGAGCACACAAGAAAGATTAGATTAGTTCACATTCGCAGTCTGTTTCTGCAAACTCAAGCTATATGCATGTAGATCGTAAAAACCGAGCTATCCTGTTTATAACCTTAGTTTCCTTCCTTCTCATTGTCTAGCTCCCTCTGAACTCTCTGCCTCGTATTTCCCATTTGTAAGGAGATTTCCCAGCACATTTTCCTGGCAAATTACTTCAGGTCATCTATCAAATAGTGGGTTTGTAGGAGATTCTCATTTACTTTTACTGTTCTCAAAGTTAAATATCTAGTCTCAGCAAGTAACCGTCTGTGTTGACAAGATGACGGGAAGACCTAGCTTACACCCCCACCTTAGATGATGTTAATAGCCCCTGTGCCAGTGTCTTTCTGTCTCTGTCAGCCATAGAGGCAGCCAAGCTTGGATGAGCTGATTTTCACATAGCTGAAGTTAGGTTACACTAATATTAATATTTTGACACTCAAGAGTTTATAAATCTTCTTCACAGACAATCTGTACATAGGAAAGTTTATACCTTTTTCTCACTTTGCAAGCAAAGTGTGATTAGTCACCTTTGACCCCCACATGGCCAATAAGACTTGAAATCCACCAGAGGAATACCAAAAGTCCTCATGGTCCTATCAAAACTGTACCTAGTAAGCATTTTGATGAAGCAAAGTAAAGCCCACTTCTGTAGTGCCTGTGCAGGTTAGCGAACATGATGTGGCATTGCAAATACTTTAATAAAACATAAGAATTTTAATACTTTCAGTAGACAGAATCAAACCAAGATCTGGGTAACTTAAATTTCAAGGTTCATCCAAAAATATTGTGACTTTTTGGTAGTTCCTTTAAAAATTAAGATGCAGAAGAAGAAGAAGAAAGTTCTTACACTAGAGAGGTAAAGTTGCAAAATCATTTAAAAATCCTAAAGTCAGTGAGAATAGGAACAGGCCAGAAGAAAGAGAGAAAAATAAAGCAAGCAGCAAAGGAGACTTTGCTCATTGTGTCTTTCGTAGTGCTATCATTTTCACACCAGAATGAATCCTTTCGAAACTGTGTCTTTCTATTATGCATCAGCAGGGAATTTAAAAAGCATTTTTTTCAGCAATATATCTCAGTGGTGCACTCAAGAAGCAGCTAAAAGCTCCTTTGAGCAATAAAAAGATGAAGTTAAGCGCCAAGTGCAAAATGTTTCTTGCAATACAAGTCTTTTCTACAAACTAGCCCAAAGCCAAGTTCTAATGCTCTCTCATGCCAAATTATGCACACCACACACATCCCCCACCGCCACCCCACCCCCAAATAAAGAATTAGGGGACTGACCACCATCACCGTCTTTAGATCCTTTATTAAGTGAAACAAATTACTGTCTTGCTGACTGTCACCTAATTGACCTTTGGGAATAGGACCTATACCTTNCATCCCCCACCGCCACCCCACCCCCAAATAAAGAATTAGGGGACTGACCACCATCACCGTCTTTAGATCCTTTATTAAGTGAAACAAATTACTGTCTTGCTGACTGTCACCTAATTGACTTTTGGGAATAGGACCTATACCTTAGCCCCAGCATAAGGTTGTGACTTTGGATAAGAGCTGCTTTCCATGCCCCTGACACTAAAGAAAGCAAGCTAGGAGGCAGATGCATGAGGACCTGTCTTCACTTTGCTATTAGCAAAGAGTAAGAATTTGGCCCCAGTAAGGGTAGAGGTATTTTTGACATTGACTTAAATGGAGCTAGGCTTTCATGAACAGAACTCATGAAACTCTTTCTGCTTGAAATGGAAATATCTTCCAAGGATGGTAGTCCTACTGGAAAACCCACAGGAGGCCTGGGTAGAAGTGCTGCAGAGGAAAGCAAGGCAAAAAGGGGACTTCAAAACTAAGACTTTACCTCTGTAATCCAAGGAAGAAAACACAAATTTCAGCTGTGGAAGCTTTACAGATAAAAGCAGCCATTGAAATGCAATTTGCATTACATGGATATGATCCACTTGGAGGGAGCAGCATAGGATGGAACAAAAGACCCATAGCTTCAGTTTCTGCACTAACAATTTACTCTTGTGTCATGCTATGCGCCTAACAATTAATGAGATAATGAACAAATGCCAATACAAAAATTCGTCAAAAAAGTAAGATGCTTGCACTAGTTACTGCAACAGTTTAGAATATCTGTGTTGTTATTTCAGGAAGGTGACCTCTCTACTTTGAGTCACACGTCCAGTTTCTGCAGTGCTGAAGGACTGAATAGTCTGAAGCAACGGTGGAGCAGGTTTCCATTCATCTAGATTCTTCACATCACTCTTGTCTCCTGCTAATTCTTTATGTTTCTTTTTCATATGGAAAGGCACACCAAGCAAGCAAGTTAAATGACAAGTTCACTTGATACAAGAACATAGCTTACTGAGTCTTCATTCCTCAAAATAAGCAATTGACATTGCATTTGTTGCCACAGTGTGACAGACTCACCGCTTATGTCCATATTTAAAGCTTGTTTGGTAGAAGTTTTCAAGTAAAGGATTACTATTTCGATTCATTTGGCTATCTTTTATTAAAAAAGAAAATTGTTTCTCTTGAAAGCAGCAACATGCGTTTTATAGGTTAAAAGAAATGCATTTTTAAGCAAATCATGTTTTAGTGTAAGTTTATTATAATTCATTGTGTTCTCTTTTGTAAGGTATTTATTTAATACTTTAATCCCTTCATGTCTTAACATGATTAAAATATTGGCAAGCTCCATGACCTAGTTCCATTTACAGGATGTAATAACATCATTCTAAGGCAGGAATCAGCATAGAAAATTTCATCTTGTTTCAAGTGAGCAACTGAAATAGGTATTATAAGAAGCAGGACAGATAAGCATGATAAGAGGCGAGTGATTGGTACAAGTACCTGAAATCAAGGAGTAAAACAAGCTCAGTAAGTTGAAAGATATCTCAGAAACACTCCCATGTAACTTCAAACTTTCTAGACCCCAGAAAGGATGAGCAGCTGGAAAAACTACCTAACTCCAGCCAGCTCAAGCTTTCTAGAGGCTTGCAGCAACTGAAAGTCTGCTCCTTAATGTCACAGGTGCTCTATAACAAACCACTGCTTTAGAAACATCCCTTCCTGAAAATGGATTAGCTAATATTAAGATTTGAATATAGGGATTTAGGAGCTCTCCTTGAGAATTTGTGGAAATAATGCAAATAAGTCCAAGCGCTCCTACTTTCACTGGAAAGCCAAGTGCTCAATTTGGACAACTTGTAGATGAAGGAAAAAGCACAGGATAGCTAGAATGGGAACCAAGACTGACACTTCTATGGAGATGTCTATAGACAGGTGTCTACTAGTGTGGGAATTGTCTAAGCTTCTTTTATCATCAGCACAGATCTCACCTCCACTGCTTAAACATAGCTGTCTGGCACCATTTGAGACATGCTTGGGTATTCAAGATATCCCCACAGGTCTGCCAGATATGGGAAGGGGCACACAGGAGACTGAAGCCTGTCTGGAGACTTTGCTCTTGCTCTCGGTACTGGTATGTGGGCAGTTGAGGCAAGTCTTTAGCACAGCTGCAGACACTCATACGTAGGCGCCTATTCAACCATCCAGCCTTTGGCAATTGAAAGCTTAGGTAAGTCACCCTATGTGCACGAGGAGGGGATGAACTGGAAGCACCACTTTTTCACTTACTACAGGAATGAATTGTCCACTCAGGTGTGACGGGATCTATGGCAGACATGAGTCCTTCTGGACCAGGAGCTGAACTAGGGCATTTCAACTAGTAATAGACACCATGTAACCAATGTAACCAAGCCTTACATGTATAGCCCTTGAACAATCCAGTTTGAGTGAGTTGGATCTCTCTCCTAGAGTTCAACGAGATTAGCGGTACTCAACAGACTAGATGTCCATTTCAGTTTATATCAGTTTATAAATCAAGCACAGCCTGTCCCCTGCTCACTTTCTGATGTCAATAGACACACCCTCTCCATGCAATATTAACCAGTGCTATTAAATACCACAGCACTACTAAATTATCTTACTTCCACAGTCAGGTGGCCATCTCCAAGCTACGTATCTAGACTGAGGTCCAGGTCAGTCCAGTTCCCAATCCGTATCTTGGATTAACTTTGGAGGATACTTTTTTGGCTTAGGCTAGAAGTGTATCAGGGACATTTGAACAATTCAGCAGTACAGACCATCACACTGCATTGCCCAGGATTGTGCCCTGGAGCCTTTTAATTTTCTGATGTAGATATGCCCTTGAGTCCCTATTGTGATCTACACCAGTCCCACATGCTCATAATTTTGCCCCCTACTCAAAAGCACACACTTACCTTGGAGTCTCTGGCAAGTACTGGAAGTGAATAAATGTGATTTGTCTCTTTTTATATGTCGTACTGTAGAAGAAGATAAAGTTGTAAGGCTGTCATAGCTTGCTGAAGAAACATGCCAATAGCTGGCTCTTTTTCAGCATAACTCACTTCCTGGTATTCAATTAAAAAAAGAAAATTACTGCATTTCAAATGCACTCTATTTTAGAATTTCATAAGCAGTCTCAAATTTCGTGGCAGTCATGAAATCTACTTTCCTTATTCAGATATTCCACTATATTCTGTTCTACAATAAATTTGTTAGATATTTTTTCCATGTCCTGTCCAAGCGATTTCCACTGTGCAGCTGTTCTATCTATCCATAATCTGAAAATGCTCTTTCATCCAAAACACTTAAACGTGTACGATTTTAAATACTGAAGAATATTCACTGATTTCAGTAGGATTCTTTATATGTTTAAAATTATGTGTGTGCTGAAATACTTTGTTGAAAATAGGGCCAAATCTCCACCACCAGTGTTCTTTTGCCTGTGGACTCTATATTTTACCATGGACCATATTTTATGTTTGCTCACACTTCATATCAGTTAATCTCCAGCCTGCTATTCACATTTTTGTCACATTATAAAAATCTGCTACTAGCCCTCTAGAGAAAGCATACCTGTCATTTTTTTAGTGCTATTAAGCATTATAAAGAATTATTTAGGCCAGGAAACTGATTTAAAAGCAACAATTTTTTACCTTTTCTGTATTAGTCTCCTATTAGTTCTGTATATCACTCATAAACACAACTCAAGTCTGTCATGAATAAATAAGCAACATTTTGTCAGTCTCTTGTTCTTGGGTAACAATTTTTCCTTTTGAGTAACACAGCCTCAACTACTTATCTGTTGTGTCACAACTTGTACCTGTCTTGATTTGCAGCAAAGCGCTGAGGGTCAGGCAGACCCTTTTACAAACATTTTCTATGGTTGTGTCCCATTCTCTCTGAGGTTACATATTCAGATGGGAGGTTAAAAATATCTCAGACACAATATGTTGAAATGTTTCTCTCTGAAGATATAACTGCAAGAAGTACAACTGCAAAAGCAAGCCATAGTTCATTAAAACAACTGTAGTGTCAGTTATGTCATGAAACAGACATTATGAAGGCAGCATCCACTGTTTTTTTACAATCTATATTAATGTCATTTTATTTCTGATACTACTTTTTCTCTGTAAAAATTTTACCTAATTTGACTACTATCACTGGATCACAGACTGGTTGAGGAAGGAAGGGAACTGTGGAAGTTATCTGGTCCAATCACCCTCAAGCATGGACACCTAGAGACAGTTGCCCAGGACCATGTCCAGATGGGTTCTGACTACCTACAAGGATGGAGAGTCCACAATCTCTGTTGGTAACCTGTTCCAGTGCTTGGCCACCTTTATAGTAAAGAAGTGTTTCCTGATGTTCAGATGGCACTTCCTATACTTCTGTTTGTGCCTGTTGTCTCTGGTCCTGTCACTACACTGATCAAAAGAGCCTGGCTCCATCCTTTTTGCAGCCTCCCGTCAGCTATTTTCATACATTGATGAAAGCCTCCCTGAACCTTCTCTTCTACAGGCCAAACAGTCCTAGGTCTCTCAGCCTTTCCTTCTAGGAGAGATGTTCCAATCCCTTCTTTATCTTTGTGTCTCTTCATTGCACTCTTTCCTGTATGAACATGTCTCTTTTGTACTGAGGAGCCTAGAACCAGACACAGCACTCCAGGTGTGACCTCACCAGTGCTGAATAAAAGGGAAGTATCACCTACCCTCGACCTGTTGTCAATACTTCACCTAATGCAACCTTCTTTGCTGCAAGAAAAAAATCCTGGCTCATTGCTGGCTCATTCAATTTCGTGTCCACCAGGACCTCCTTGTCCTTTTCTGTCAACAGCTCTCCAGATGGGTGGCCCACAACATATATTAATGCATGGTGTTGTTCTTCCCCAGGTGCAGGACTTTGAACTTCTCCTTGTTGAATTTCATGAGGTTTCTGTCAGCCTATTTCTCCAGCCTGTTGAGGTCCCTCTGGATAGCAGCATGGTCCTCTGGCATATCAGCCATTCCTCCTAGCTTTGTGTCATCTGCAAACTTGCTGAGAGTATACTCAGGACCATTATCCTGATATCGATGAAGTTAAACAGGACTGGACCCAGTACTGACCTCTGGGGTACACTGCTAGTTATTGGCCTCCAAAAAGACTATGTTCCACTAATCAACACTCTCTGGTCCTGGCCATTCAGCCAGTTTTCAATCCACCTTACTGTCTGCTCTCATCCACCTGATATATCAGCAGCTTGTCTATGAAAACCTTGCTATGTTTGGTAGATGAATTTATGGGAGTGAAGAAAGAGGGAAAGAAAGTTTTGTGTATAAAGAACTGATCCCATAGCTCAACTGGTGAGAATGGAATATCATCTCATTCCATTAACATCGGTAAAATTACTCCTGAATTTCATGGAGAAGAATCAGTTTTCCAAAACTAACTAGTCACTTTGGATATTTGAGTCTGCTGGAGGTCCTAATGTAAAAAAAAAGTTGAAACTTTTTGCTAGTTGATCTTGACTCTTTTATTCATTGCACTTTATTACGTGGAATCTCAGATTCATGATAATCATTTAACTACATTTAATTAAATACTACCCCGTCCTATCTTTGAGTCAGGAATGTCTCAAATATCATCATGATCTTAATCAGACAAAATTCAAAGCTGGTCTTGTTGATCCAAATATGTGAAAATTCAAGCTGTGTTCGCATTCATAACCCTTGTTACAAGAAGTTAACACCGGAATGCTGTTTCTGCAATCCATTCCTATCAATATTGTAATAAATAAAATAAAATAAATTAAAATAAAATAAAATAAAATAAAATAAGACATTATTTCTTTATCAGCCAAGCAAAATTTTGAGCTAAAAGATGAGCTAGGTTTTTTTACTTAACTGTATTAATAATTTACTTGGAATAGTATAACTGCCTCTGCTCTCCTGCTTATTTGATGATTTTCTGATTATTTTTCCTAAAATTTTTGTAGCATAATTTTCTTTCACTTCCACAGCATTTCTTTCTCAGGAGCTCATAAGATCCATCAGCAATTTGAATAAAAGTCTTTATTAATTATTTTAAGCATTAAATAATTTTCCTCAGCTCTTATACGTTACAGCCATTCAAGAATCTCAAAGCCTTTAGAAATTGTATTGTCTCAGTTTAATTTACAGGCAAATGGAGACACAAAGCAATAAAGTAACTGGACTCTCACTAACCAGTAGGTCTGTAGCAAACTCAGCAATGGCACTCAGGTCTGCTATATATTGCACCCAGGTCTGCTACAGACACTTTCACTAAGACTTTCACTTTTTTTAAAATTCCCAGGGAATAGTGTTTGACCTCTAAGCACTTCAGTTATGTTATTAGGACAGCCCTGCTTAGCTGTGTTGATCTCAGGAGAGAAGATTTTGTGTTCTGTGCACTTTCCTGCACCTTGTACAAGGACTGTGGATAATTCAGAGGGAACATTTTTCATGAGCAATTTTCATTTTTCAGAAAGAGGTCAGTACTTATGAGAGATGCTACCTAAAAAAGCCTGGCAAGTAGGTGAAAATGAATACAATCCGAGATTAAGATAACTTAAGTGGCCTTCAAAGGCAACCAGCATCATGCAAGGACATGCAAGACACCAGCAAATGCATAGTTGGCATATGCGGCACAAGAACTACAGGAAAGGCTTTTCCTTTCACAACAACAGATGAGGACAGACAGAATACCTTAGGGCATCCTAAATGACATAAGATGCCCTAGTTTAGACATCTGTACCACAGCCCCAGTCACTGGTTACCTAAATCTCTGTAGGCTCTGCTGGCTGCACTGACTAGCTCTCAACTGACTACATCACAGCTAAGGTACCAAGAGCCAATACACACCTCTAGGTAAGCAGCTAAATTTCGGTGCTAAACTTCAAACTGTTTAAATTTCTAACTGAATCTCACCTATAAAGTCAATGAGAGCTGCCACTCTGTACTTGTATCTCAGATTTAGCGAAGAAGGTACAACCTCTTATACAAATCATTTCACTCAGCGTGCCAACTGCATTTGCAAAAGGCCTAAATGTGACTTTTCTAGAGAAAGGTGTTTCTTTGGCAATGATTGTCGAACTAGAATCACAGAATCATTTAGGTTAGAAAAGACCGTTAAGATCATCAAGTCCAGCACTAAACCATGTCCCTGAGCACCAAATCTACACATCTTTCAAATACTTCCAGAGATGGCAACTCAATCACCCCCCTGGGAAGCCTGTTCCAGTTCTTGACAACCCTTTTGGTGAAGAATTTTTTCATAATATCCAATCTAAACCTCCTCTGGCACCATTTGAGGTAATTTCCTCTTGCCCTATCGCTTGTTACTTGGGAGAAGTAACACCTCGTCACAACTTCCTTTCAAGTAGTTGTAGAGAGGGATAAGGTCCCCCCTCAGCCACCTTCTCTTCAGACTGAACAACCCCAGTTGCCTCAGCTGCTCCTCCTTCACCAACTTCGTTGCCCTTCTTCGGATGCACTCTAGCACCTCAATGCCTTGCTTGTAGTGAGGGACCCAAAACCGAACACAGAATTCGAGGTGCACCCTCACCAAGGACAGGGGGATGATCACTTCCCCAGTCCTGCTGGCCACGCTATTTCTAATACAAACTAGTTCAACTTTGTGCACATTTCTGGTGGTCTGATACATAGTTTTCCTTCATTAAGCACCATAGTTTTTATTTTACTTTTAATTGTTGAAATTGTGCTCCAGATGTTCCTAACAGCTGTCGGAAGAATTCGCCATCTGAACACTCAGTAAACACAGAGAAAAACAGGCTAGAGGGGAAAGAGTTCATCTGCCTATATGCGGACACATGCAGTATAAGCATCCACATCTGAGCTAATCACTTCCTTCTCTCGGCCAGAGAAAAACAGTTCATAGAGAGCCCCTTGGCAGCCAGATCTAACATTGCAGTTAGTCTTGCTTTGAGCAGAGGGGTGCTGTAGATGACATCTAGGCATCAGTTGCAGCCTAATTTTTTCTCAGTTATTTTTTTCTGGTTTTTCTCATAAATATGCACTTAATGGCCTGTGACTCATCTGAGCTGTTTTGAACATCTAGGTTAGAAAGAAGGATTTTAAAAGTACTTGTTTTTCTCCATTGGCCATAAAAGAAGTCTAGAAAATCAGCTTGGATGTAGACTTTTAAATTGAAAATGTATTCATTTGATCAACAAACTCCTACAGGCATTGTTTGGTGCAGAGGATGCAGAGGCAATATTCTAACTGCCTGGTCCTCTGTTTAGGACCTGTGTAATTTGAAAGACTCCCGTCTGTATCCTCCAATAATATTATATAAATACAAAAGCAACAATTAATTATTTTTTTAAATTACATTCCACCTATGCCCTAAGCTAGAAATATTGAGACTAAAAGTAGAGGTGGAGCTGATTCAATGACTCTACATTTATTGTCATATTCTGGTGTTTCAACCTGCCCAATCTTACGGCATCTGCTGACTGTGTAATGAAGTTGGCTGTCGTGAGAGGCAGCTGACACTTGTACTAGTGAACTAATTACTAACATTGCCTTAACTGGCCCAGTATAGCCACATCCATGCTGTTAAATTCTCATTTAATCAATAAATGGGTAAATGCACACAAATTTCTTATTAGGTGTAGTCTACAGTGCGTGCCAACTCCTCAGCATACACAGGAATCCTGTGGGAAAATATTAGGGATCCCTGTTAAGAATATTGGACGATTAAGCCCCAGTGGTCAGCCCCTGAAACTGTTGAATTTAACAGTCTAGAAATAACTGTAAAATACCCCAAAGTTTCCTGTATGAATTATCATTGCTACAGTAAACAATCTCTCTGATTCACTTGGGAAAAAACAGTAACAAGGTCTGTGTCACTTTCATTTTAGCTGTGTTGTTATGAAGGCAAGTCTTGGTGTACACTTTGAGCCAAATCATTCAGTAATTTCAATGAAATATTTAGTTGTACAGAGAAGTCAGGGGCATAGAATTTGGATCAGGAAGTTCATTTCCCCAGGATCTTTCAAAGAAAAATTCTTATCTATAAAGTCATAAAATGCATTTTCTGGAGGACTAGAATTTGTTTACAATGTCTGTCATCATTGAAATATTCTAAAAACTGGGAGTTTTCAAGTGTACAGTCTAGTTGAAGTCAACATGTTTGAACATTCTGTTTCTAATCCGGCTGTCTTAAGCATAGAACTAAATTGAAGATAAAGTTCCAATTGCATTTTAGCTATGGGATGTTGTTAGACTCACTGAGAGCAAATACGAAAATGGCACAGTGTCTATATTGCTAATTATACTTTGCTCACAAATATGAGCTTAATTGTCCATATCAAATGGCATTGTCACGTTTAATTATGTAAAATATAAAGCATCACTAATTTGTGGTATGAAGTGAGTTTTCCTGAATATAAGAGATGCCATCTCTGGACCATCTACAAAACCTGCACATCTGCTAAAGTCAACAATGTCATTTTGTAGGCATTCATAATGTTCCTTTTCACTGAAGACCAGAGTATTTGAGCATTTGATGGTCAGCTAGAAATAAACAGGGCAAATCAAGAACTACACTAGTGTTATAAGAAGATATTAAAAGACAGGTTAAAATTCAAACAGTTGCAGTGCAGATAGAGGGATATGTCTAACAGTCTGTGTTCAGGGTTCTGCAAGGGTCAGGAGCTGATTATGAGAGAGGACAAGACAATTAGGATTTCTTGCCTGATTAGGATTCGCACAGCCCATGACTTCTGGCTCCCAACCTGGTGATTTGTATGGCAATGAAGAATCATAGAATCATAGAATGGTAGGGGTTGGAAAGGACCTCTAGAGATCATCTAGTCCAACCCCCCTGCTAAAGCAGGTTAGCCTAGAGCAGGTTGCACAGGAATACGTCCAGGCGGGTTTTGAATATCTCCAGAGAAGGAGACTCCACAACCTCTCTGGGCAGCCTGTGCCAGGGCTCTGTTACCCTCACAGTAAAGAAGTTCCTCCTCATGTTCAGGTGGAACTTCCTGTGTTC
>VZSC01003011.1:0-22852 GCA_013398225.1 Steatornis caripensis | reverse complement strand
CAGCTGGGTGTCTAGTGGGCGCCAGGATTCCTGCAGCGACGCAGAAGCCCTGCAGGGTGTGTTGGCCGTCTGCACGGCCCGATGTCCCCGAGGCCACTTGCACAGACGGAGGAGAGCGCGCGTTGGGACAGGGCAGCTCTGGCAGGGCGGTGGGGGTGCTCTGCTGGCTGTGGCGCCCCTTCTGCCTCTCCCGCCGCCCCGCTGCGTCCACCGCCCGTCCCTCCACGTTTCAGGAGGAGCTGGACTCCACGGACACCTCGGTGGTGATCAGCTCCTGCTCCCTGGCCGAAGCCCGCCTGCTGCTGGACAACTTCCTNGCTGGCTGTGGCGCCCCTTCTGCCTCTCCCGCCGCCCCGCTGCGTCCACCGCCCGTCCCTCCACGTTTCAGGAGGAGCTGGACTCCACGGACACCTCGGTGGTGATCAGCTCCTGCTCCCTGGCCGAAGCCCGCCTGCTGCTGGACAACTTCCTGAAGGCCTCCATCGACAAGGTGCGGGGCCAGGCTGGGACCCGGATGCATGGCGGGGTTTCGTGCAGCTGGTGGGGGAGCAAGGTGCCAGGGTGGGGACCCGAGACACCTGCCTGAGGCCTGGCCCGGCCGTCCTTCCCCAGGGGCTGCAGGTCGCACAGAAGGAGGCCCAGATCCGCCTGCTGGAGGGGCGCCTGCGGCAGACGGACGTGACCGGCTCCTCGCAGAACCACGCCATCCTGGATGCCCTGCGGGAGAAGGCTGAGTCACACCCCGAGCTGCAGGCCCTGATCAACAACGTCCAGCAAGGTGGGACCTGGGGTTGGCGCATCCTTGGGCCCGGCATGCTGCCTGTAGGGCGAGGTGCCCACCTGCGCCTGCCCCCCAAGAAGCACCTGGAGGTGCCATGGCTGGGACCCGCGTGCCCAGGGCCGCCCTGAGGGCAATGCTGGGTGGGGACGCATGCTCCAGCCACCACACAACAGGAATGAGGACTGGCCGCCCCCTCCATCTGCCCTCTCCGTCACACGGTTCAGATGGGGCTCAGTATGACGGGGTCCCCTCTGCGCTGCTGATGTGCTGTTTCCCTCCTGCACAGAGAATGGCTACACCAGCACGGACGAGGAGGTCTCAGAGTTCAGCCTGGCTTCAGATGGGAGGTGAGCCCAGCCCTGCCTGACCTGCTGGTGCTGGGTGGGATGTCTGGTGCCACCCACAGAACCTTGCAGATGGACATGGATGAACACAGCCCCACCTAAGCTTTCCTGTGGTGCCCAGCCCTTGGGGAGGGGAGTAGAGTTGTCTCTTAGATACCAGCAGGGAGTGAAGACTGGGTCATCCCTTGGAGAAAGGGTGCTGGGGAGCAGGGGGTGGCCCAAGGATTCTGGTGGGCTTGTGGCAACCAGCTTCTGATCTTCTCAAACATGAAGATCCATCTTTTCTCTCTTCTCATTGCAGCATCTCCCAGTCTTTTACCATGAAGGGTTCAGCAAGCCAGGATGACTTCAAGTTCAAGGTTAGCTAGCCTTTCTGTGTGGCCCTGTTACAGGGAACGGGAGGAGCGATAGAGGGGCATGTTGTTCAACAGTGCTCCACGCCTCCGATCCGTAGTCTGGCCCTTTGAGAGCTGGGCTTGGCATATGGCAGTATGCCTGGTCTCTGGGTGGGGTCAGCTCTAGGCAAGGGGAACCCAGGCCTGCTGGTCCTGTGGTCCTCTGGAGCACCAGAGACTTGGGAGACATCCACTACACCAGCCGATACCCTCCAGATTTGAGTGGGCACCAAGACGTTCCCTGTGCAGTGCTGCATCCATTGTGGGCAAGGGTGGAGGAAAGCCTGTTGTTTTGCACAGGCTGTCACATTTGCTGAGCGTGGAGCGGCAGCACTGTGACGGGCATCCCAGCACGATGCAGGGGAACTCAACCTCCTGCAGCCAGAGAGCACGAGCTGCTCCACCCTGCATCTCTCTGGCTGCTCCCACCGTCCTGCCCCCGTGCTGCCAGTGCCTGAGCCCTCTGCCCTGCTCTAGGGAGAGCCCAAGCTCTCAGGACAGATGAAGGCAGTGTCGGCTGAGTGTCTAGGACCCACGCTGGACGTCTCCACCAAGAACATCACCAAGTCCTTGGCATCCCTCATGGAGATCAAAGAGGATGGCATCAGCTTCTCCATCCGAGACCCGTATTACAAGGAGAAGGTGTCGCGCACCGTCAGCCTGCCCACGCGAGGAAGCACCTTGTGAGCATGGGGTGGTGGGTCTCTGGGCATTGGGCTCTTGGAGACATGGGCCAGCAGGTGGGAAGCTGTGCCCTGGCTGTGGAGTTGCAGAGCAGTGAGGGTGAGACCAGTTCTGCATCTATCCAGGCTTGTCTGCAGCAAGCAGTGGTGGATTTCCCCAGCAGGCCTTGGAGAGTGTCTAGCAGTATGTTGGTATCCTCTGCAGATGGAGAGATGAGTTCTCTCGAAGGAGAGAAAGAAGGGAGACGTGCGAGGGTCCCTGGCTCACTGCCCGGGGTTGTCAGCCTTCTTGGAGGCTTCTTGGGTTGCCAAAAGCCTCTATGCTCACTCGAGGCATCCTCTGATCTTGTGATCATGACTCCAGGGCAGCCCAACTTCTCCTTTGCTCTGCTGGGGAAGAACATGGGTGTTCAGCACGGACGGATCCCGGAGGCTGGGGCAGGCACCCACTGTGCTCTCTTTCGCTTGCTTTAGCCCCAGGCAGTCTCGTGGCTCGGACACTTCGCCTCTAACAAGGAGGAAATCCTATGACCGTGGGCAACCTGCGAGGTGAGCTTGGGAGCCGGAGAAATGGCGTCCTGGGCAGGGAGAGTCTGGGTGGCCCAGACAAGCGGGGAGAGATGCTGGCTGGGCTAGCTCTTACTGGGCCCTGGTGTGCCAGGCAGCTGCCAGGTGAGCAGTTCCCAAGTCATGTGTCCCTCTAATCCTTCCTGGCTCAGGCCTCCAGATGTTGGCTTCACGCCTCCCTCATCCCCACCCACCCGTCCACGCAACGACCGCAATGTCTTCTCTCGTCTCACAAGCAATCAGAGCCAGGGGTCTGCCTTGGATAAGTAAGTCCTGGTGGGGTGGGAGGGTCTGAGGGAGATGGACCCATACCATAACAGCGAATGGCGCGTATGGGGTCCGACGGTGGGGTGTAGGAGCACAGGACCTGGGTCAACTCCAACCAGCCTCCTGCCACCATTTTCTCTCCCTGATCCTCTCCATGAGGGAGCAGATGCTCTGCAAGTGCCATGCTGCGCTCTCGCCCTGTCCTGCCCGCTGTGCATCCCCTCTGAGGGGGCCGCTTGCAGGAGTTCGCAGTCCTGGCCTCTGGCTAAGTCCTGCTTGGAAACACAGTGGTGACAGGCCTGGATCACCAGAAAAGGCTATGGAGCAGGATGGGGTGAGGCGGGAAGGGGGCTCACAGGAAGCTGAAGGCCTGGCACCACCCCACAGAAGCTGCTCCAGCCTCCCGCCGCAGCAGGCTGGGCAGCTGCCCTTGTCTCGGAGCATTGCTAGCAGCGCTGACGTTCCCTGATGGAGACCTGCTGTCTGATCCTCACATGCCCTCCTGTTTCTCTGCTCTCTGCCCTGGTTCTCCACGTATGCTTCTCTTTCTCCCTCTCTCCCCTCCTCCTTTTCTCTGTCCTACACTGGCTTGGATGCAATAACAATCCTCCATCTCTGACTCCTCTGCTGCCTCTTCTAGTCTGGGTTTTCTCTCCCATAATCCTGCTAATTTTCTGCCCCTAGGTCTGATGACAGCGATTCCTCTGTCTCGGAGGTGCTGAGGTATAGACAACTTTCTATTTGTTATCCCTTCCTCCTCTCCTCTCTGTCTCACGAGTCTGCTCTCCCTCGTCCCTGCATGCTCCACCTGCGCCTTGCTGCTCTCCCCCACCTCCCAGCTTGTGTGCTGTCCCCTCCTGGCATGCCACCTCCAGTGCCTGACACTGTCCCCTTGGTTGCAAGTTCAAACTGTTCTGCTCTGATCAGCCCTTGGAAACGCAGCGCTGGGCTCACCTGCGGGCACTCGCTGGTTTGGGGTGGCAGCATGTTCTCCTCCATCTCTGATGGGTTCCCATCAGCATGACTCCACCATGTCCTGTCCGGTCCCCCAGCTCTCTAGCAGGACGGTGTGATGCTGGGGAAGGGGCAAGCAACCCTGGGCTCTCCCAGTGTGTCCTTGCAAGCATCTTCCAGGGAAATATCTCCAGGCGCTCCCCACGCCTCGTTGTGCTTCCCCGGTGCTGGGTTTTGGGTGGGTAGATCTCTTTCCCAAAGAAACCAAGTCAGACTGTGGAGCAGAGCTCAGCCCTGGGGCTCAGGTGCTCCTGGGCTGGTCCCACTGCACTCTCCTGCCTCCAGAGGTTTCCCAACCCGAGGGCCACCTTTCCCCCATCCTTTAGGATCATCAGCCCTCCAGCACCCGGGTGTCTCCTCACGATGCCCACGCTGAGTCCCCACAGGTGCCCAGTCACCACGGGAGTGGCACCAGACGTGACTGTGCTGCGTCGCCTTGGCCAGTTTGCAGTCAGGCAGCAACCAAAGTCCATCAGTAACATCTCCGCCGGGGGAGCTGGGGTTTCCGTGTAGGTTCAGTGTTGCCTCGAAACAGGTGGAATCGCTTGGGCTCAGGGGAGGTGTAAGTGCAGCTGCTAACTGAGAAAGATCCTGTGCATGCGGTTGCGAAACCCAAATTAATGAGCATGTGTTTGTCCTCATGACTAACGCAACCCTTACGTGGCCTCGGGCCTGCCCTTCCTCCAGCCGCGTGCCTCAGTTTCCCTGCCTATGAGAAGAGACTGGCACAGCCCAGGGCCCCATGGCCGCGGGGAGGCTGCGCTTTGGGACGCCAGCTGGGAAGACCTGTTGGTGGCCCTGCACACTGGGGTCTGGAAGGGTAGGGCTGTTGGTCCTCAGCACCCGGAGACTGCTGACGTGGAGGGGATTGGCAGGTGTTGTGTCCAGAGGGACGGGCAGCAGCTCCCTTGGAGGAAGGTTTGGCAGGGACCGGTCTTCTCCTGCCCAGAGCCAGCAGTGGGTGCAGGGCTTGCACAGCCATTGCGGCAGGGACGCTGTGTGCAAATGCCAGCGCTGTCCTGTGTCACCCTTGTGGTCTTACGTAAAGGAGCAGGACCAAATGTCGCCAGCCATGGGCTGACAGCCTCCAAGGAACTGGAGTGCTGGATATTGCTACCCTGAAACACTTATCCCAGCAGAGCTTCAGGCTGGAGAAGCTGCAGTTTGCCACAAACTGACCTGAGGACCAAGGAGCTGGGTCTCCTGGCTCCTTGGGTCTGTGCTGGCTGGGCGTGAGATGTTCAGCAGGAGAGCAGAGGCCACTGGGCAGCCCCCGCTTTCCCTGGGGGGCAGAGGCAGGAGGCAGGGACTGCTCCTGGGGAGATTTGCAAGGTTTCCATGAAGAGCTCTGCTCAGACACACTGGGTTCAGACCGAGGGCCCATGGCACTGCCAGGCGGTGGAAGATGCTTGGGGTGAGGCAGCCCTTGCTCTCCCATGCCCCGGGACTGTGTAGCACGGTGCCTTTCCACACACGCCCCACCATGCATTTTCTTTCTTTCCCACGCAAGGGGCGTCATTAACCCAGTGGGTGGCACCAAGAATGCCCGGACAGCCCCGCTGCAGTGCGTCTCCATGGCAGAAGGACACACCAAGCCTGTGCTCTGCCTGGATGCCACCGACGAGCTGCTTTTCACTGGGTCCAAAGGTGCGTGATGGACAGAGAGGAGGTGGGGGTTGCTGGCCAGCAGATGCTGTTGGGAGCAAATCGGCACGGGGGGAGTGTGTGAAGTGCCGGGCACCCTGGGGATGGTTCCTCCTGGGCCTCTTTCCTGTCCCCAGCGTTGAGCCTTGCCCTGCACTGCCCCGGTGCTGGCGCTGGCTGGCTCATTTCCTCTGGCGCTGTGGGTGGGGGGAGGCAATGCTCAGAGGGGGTATTGCCCCCAAGCCACCATGCCCTCAGAGGGAGACCCTTTCAGGCTGACACTCTTGGGCACGTTCCTCTTCCTGCAGACCGGAGCTGCAAAATGTGGAACCTGGTGACAGGCCAAGAAATTGCTTCCCTCAAGGGTCATCCAAACAACGTGGTTTCCGTCAAATACTGCAGCCACACGGGGCTGGTGTTCACCGTGTCCACGTCGTACATCAAAGTGTGGGACATACGGGACTCGGCCCGGTGCATCCGCACCCTCACGTACGTGGCAGACTGGGGGAGACCTTGGGCACGCTGGGCATCTCTGGCTTTGCAGAAGCCAGTCCCAGGACCTGCTGGGGCTGGGGACAGGGCTAAGTCCCAGCTGCTTTAGTGCCAGTTTGCAGTGCCGCATTGTTAGGGAACAGGGAGGCTGGGAGAGGGTGAGGGAACCCATGGGGGCCTCCTGCAGCAAAGGCTCGGGGTGAAGAGATTTGCAGGTACTTCTGGGGCTGGCCAAGAAAGCCAGCAGCTCCGCAGAGGAGGCACAGCCCCTGACAGCATTGTGGCTGAGTAAATCCCAGGCTCTCCAGTGGGAAACTCAGATCTTTGAGGAGTTTGTGGACCAGAAAGGAGCATGGGACAGGCTGTAGCTGTGGCCTGCCAGTCTGAGCAGAGCTCAAATATTAGGAAAGTATGGCAGGCCAGGGTTACCAGCTCGCTCCAGCACAGAGCTCATTTCTCCATCGAGCCTCAGCTCATCTACCTTGGCCTGAAGGCACTTCTCCCCTGGTGCAGAGCACAAATACCTCTGCGTCCCTGTGCTGACTGACGGCACAACCAGCTCTTCCCGCAGGAGGCAAAGAGGAACGGGAGGGGAGTAGAGCAGCCCTCAGATGGAAGCTGGGGCAGGATGCGTGTCATGCACACACCCGACATCCTTGGCTCCCTCTGCAAGCAGGGCACTGGCCTAGGGGACCGGGGTCTTGTTGAGCCCATGGTAGCCAGGGAGATGGTGGTACCTCCAGGGCCTTGTCCTGACGTGCGACCTACCTGTGCCAGCCTGCAGCCAACAGCCTCGTGCGGTTCCTCAGCAGGGCCTCAGTGGCTCTGATCCCTGCTCATCCACCCCCCTTTGACCTCTCTCTCCCTTAGGTCTTCTGGACAGGTGATCTCTGGGGACGCGTGTGCTGGGACCACCACCCGCACTGTCACCAGTGTGCAGGGGGAGCACCAGATCAACCAGATTGCTCTCAACCCCACTGGCACCACGCTCTATGCTGCCACTGGTAACTCCGTCCGCATCTGGGAGCTGAGCAGGTGAGGGGGTGGTGCTGGGGTGGGACAGCTGTGGATGCTGAGTGGATGCTGTCTGCTCAGGTGGCCCCGAAATGACTCCCCCCAGGGAAAGTGAAAGCCTTTTTAGCAATGGAAGTTGCCTGGAATAAGGACCTTCAGGACCCTTTCCTGTGGGACCCAAGGGGTGATGAGCAGCAGTGGAGCTACTTGGGGTGGGGGGTTTGTCTGTGAGCTGAGCAGAGCTTAGGAGAAGCGGAAGGACATGGGCTGAGCAGCCGTGCCCACCCTGGTTTTGCCCTTGCCCTGCTCCCTGCCGGGTGGGCACGGGGCTGCTGACCCCTTGCTGCAGCGTAGGGTCTATAGCCAGATGTCGGCATGCCCCGAGGCTGCCTTCCTCCCCCGGCATCACTAGGAGGGGTGTCCTTGCTCACAGTCCCCCAAAGGGAACAACCCCTAGTGGGGGGCTCCAGGGCTAGGGGGGGTCTCTGCCTGGGAGAGGCCCTTGGCAGAGCTTTGGCAGCCAGGAAGGGGCTGGCTGACTCATGTTATTGAACACAGGTTGCAGCCCATCGGGAAGCTGAGCGGCCACATCGGGCCAGTGATGTGTCTCACGGTAAACCAGACAGCGAGCAACCATGACCTGGTGGTCACAGGCTCCAAAGATCACTACGTCAAGGTACCCTCCTCCTTGGAGAGCAGAGCCCTGTGTCCCATAGGAAAGCCCAAACGGTGGCAACCCCTAAGGTCTCTCCTCCTGAAGTCTGAGCCCAGATTTCTGTTTTAACCTCTGCCTGTGAGGGTTTTGCGTATCTCCTCACCCCAAATCTTGGCTTTTGCTTGGTCCACAATACAAGTGCACCTTTGGAGATGGATTTTCATCTCTGTCATCCCTCGGGCTCTGTGGCTGTTATGGCTGACCTAGATTAGCAGCTTGCCTCATTCTGCTCGGTTCTCCTCCCCGATACAGACGCTTTGCGCCTGCTCCGTCACAGCTGCAGCACAGCAAGAGCTTGTCCCTCCCTTTTAGGTGCTTGCTGGTTTTTAGCAGGTTGATCTGGCACCAGGGGAGAGAAAAGGGATGGTGAGATGATGAGGAAGGCAGGATCCCATTCTTCTGACCGCTGCAAGCCGTTAGCTTGTCTCTTGCCAATGCCCACTCCCCTTTCTGGCATCATTCTGGGTGCCCTGAGCCTAGAAAACGGAGGGCGATGGCCAAGTTCTCCAAGAGAGGGTCTCCTCTGTTTTCAGTGCCTTCTGGGATCTCTCACCCACTGTTTTTCCCCCAGGTGTTTGAGATTGCTGAGGGCATGGTGGGCAATATTGGCCCCACTCACAACTTTGAGCCCCCTCACTATGACGGCATCGAGTGCTTGGCCATCCAGGGAGACATCCTCTTCAGCGGCTCCAGGGACAATGGCATAAAGAAGTGGGACCTGGAGCAGCAGGAACTTACCCAGGTCTGGAGGGGAGGATACAGCACAGGTCCTTGGGGTAACGTGGGGCAGGGGAGGATTGCTGCTGGGGGTCTGCAGATCTGGTGCCAGTGTCCTGCACTGAGCTAATGAGAGAGCACACTCCCATTCCAGGGAATCTGGCAGTGCATGTGTGAGGTGGTTCTGTACCTCCGTAAGTTTGTGCTGTAGGGCACTCAGGATTGCCAGCTCCCTCTGGCATGCAGGCTGCAGCATCAATGGCAGTGCCAGATGTTGTGTTCCTCTCTGAAGACAGGAATGACGTCTCCTGCCCAGGGGACAAACCAAGCCCCAACTTTTGAATCCATCCCCTTGGCCTCCTAACGTTTCCTCACTAGCCCCATGATCCACATCAGCCCCAGGGTGACAGCGAGGACCTGAGCCTCCTGGGCTGGGTGCATGAGGCTGCTGGTGGTGCTGCAGATGAGGTTGGTCATGATCAGTTCTCTGTGCTTGTACCTACAGCAAATCCCCAATGCCCACAAAGACTGGGTCTGTGCCCTGGCCTTCATCCCTGGGCGTCCCATGGTGCTGAGTGCCTGCCGAGGAGGCATGATCAAAGTCTGGAACGTGGACACCTTCACCCCGGTTGGGGAGATAAAAGGGCACGACAGCCCCATCAACGCCATCTGCACCAACTCAAAGCACATCTTCACCGCCTCCAGGTGAGCCCTGGGCTTTCTGCTGCCCAGAGCACCCGGGAGGTGGGACACCCCTGGGTTGAACTGTCGTCCCCGGGTCTGGGTGGGTTTGCGCTGAGTGGGCAGGGAGCAGGGAGGGAGGGAAGGGGGGAGCCTCGCAGCTTTCCAGTCCCTCCACTCCATCTCCTCTTGCTGACCTTAGCCTGCCCCATGACACGGCCTGCCCGCTGCAGTGCCAAGAGCTGTTCCCCTGGCCGCCCCCTGCCCACGCTCCGGTGATGCCCTGGGTTATCTCCCACACAGGGACCCCTCTGCCCTGGGGTAGGCATCCTCTGCTGCTCTCGGGGAGCTCTTTGGCAGCAAGACTCTGATGTCCTCTTTTCGACCATGTCCCTTTTCTCCCTTCCTTTTTCTCTGCCTCTCTCTGTCTCTCCTCCTCCCCACCTCCCATCTGTGCCACAGTGACTGCCGGGTAAAGTTATGGAATTACGTGCCTGGGCTCACCCCTTGCCTTCCACGACGCGTCCTTGCCATAAAGGGCCGTGCTACTAGTCTGCCTTGACCCTCCTGCTCTTTCTGACTCTCGTGCTCATGCACTCTTCTTCTGTCTTTTCTGTCCTTTTCTCTTTTCCTCCATCTCTTTCTCCCTCTGTCTTTCTCTCTGTTGCTTGCTTTGCTCCTCTCTCTCTCTTTCTCGTTCTTTCTCTCTGGTCTGAGCTGCTTCTTCACGGTATGAAACTATTTTGCGTTTTTTCCCCAATTGATAAATCTTTGCTAGAAGTGACTTGCCCCTTTGTCCCAGCCATACCCCCACGTTGTTTCCATTTCCTTTTTCTTTTTTCCCTTGCTGAGTGCCCACATCTACTGTGGAAACTCCGTGGAAGCCATGGCTTGCATGGATGGTGGGGCGGGAGCCGGCAGCCACCCCCGAAGCAGCCCATGCCCTGGAGAGACGAAGCACAGCAGCTCCCCGCGGTGTCACTGCTTTGACCTAGCTAGAGCTCATTCAAGGGGTGCAGGAGTCCTGTTGTCGGGGTCAGCCCTGGAGGTCACCATTTCCCTTTGTCCCCAGTTGCTGCCAGTGGGGTGAGCTGGAGACTGAGCCCCACTGGGCCTGCCTGCTCCCCAGAACGGACTGGGCAACCTCCTGCCAAGAGAAAAGAGCCTGGGAGTCTTGCGGGCTGCATGCTGCTGTGGGCTGGGGGTGGGGAACATTTCTCCTCGCAGCGCCTCTCTGCAGCGTGTCTGCGGGGCTGCTGCAGGAACCCTTGGGTCATGCCGTCCCTCTCACCTTTGTTTCTCAGCGACTTGACAGTGAAGCTCTGGAGCGGGAGGAGGTTACCCACAGGGTCGAACTAGGAACTGCAAAAAAGACTGGAAGGCATGACAGGAGGGTGAAGGTCAGGGTACTTCTGCCTTGCTGTCAAGATCCTGTCATCCACGGGAGCTCAGCCCAGGGATAGGGATTTCTTTGTGCCTGACCCAACGGGGTGGACGATGTCCCGTCTGGTACTTTGAGCACTGCCAGCTCCTGTGAGGAGGCAGCTCCATGGGGCACCGTCAGCTCCACCTTCACTCCTGCTGAGGTTTCTTGACGGTTTTCCAGTGACCAGGAAACGTTTCGTCTCTCTTCTCTCCGACCCTGCTGCAACACCTGCCAGGACTTCTGGGGGCTAGAGCTCCTCGGCTCCTTCTCAGAAACATCCAGTTCCCTCCTGCCACCATGGGCTCATGTGGCCTCCACCGTGATGTGGTGCTTCTGTCCCTGTTGGCTCCGGGGCTGGTTCCTGCAGGAGTCTTTCTCCACTTCATGGCTGTGAGGACATTTGGTGTCTGCTGGCCAGACCACAGCGTGGAGGGGCTACTTCTTTGGAGACGTTACTCATGGGACCACCTCTCTGCTGTGGGGGGTGTGCAGAAGGATTTCCATCAATCCCCATCCTCCGTCTACCTGTCCCCAGCGATTGGAGGTGTGCACCGCTAAGCTCCTTTGCCATGTCCCAGCCGTGGAGGCATGGCAAGCCTGGGAAGATCTGTGTCAGGCAACTTCCAGACAAACCCTCTGCAGTTCCCATCAACGTTCGCCAAAGTCCGGTTGTAAACTCAGCTGACCCAGGGCTCTTGGGCTCTTCTGCGTGTGCCCACCTTGCTCTGCAGTGGGGAAGGGAAGAGCCTCTTAGCCCTGCTCTTGACACCTTGGCCATCAGCAGGGGTTTTGTGGTGGGTTCCTGCAGCTTGTTAACCCTCCTGAGATGGAGAAGAGAAGCAAGAACAGAGGTTACAGGGCAAAAAAGCCAAGGCTGGATATGTCACCCCCACAGCCATGGTCCATGTTGTTTTGCCATCACTGGGAGCTGGATGCTGTAACTCTTTCCTGAGGCTCTGCTGTCAGCCTTCTACCTGGAAGGGGGCTAGCTCAGGTTTGGCCCGTAGGCCCCTGTGGATCTGGGAGCCAGAGGGGGCCCAGCGAGGCACGGAGCAGCTGGAGTTCAGGCCAGGATGGAGTCAGCTGTGCCTGAGCGGGGTGAGGAAGGGGTTGCACACACTGGGCTCGCACAATTCTCCCCTGATTCACCTCATGCTTGAAGGACAATCCTGCAGTGGATGATCTTGCACAATCCACCCTCCCTGAAAGGCTGGGGGCTCCATCCAGAAGTGTGTCCCCAAGGACACAGCTTCTCCAAGGCTCCCTCCTCCCTCTCTCCTGTGCAAGGGCTGTCAAGGCCCTGGTCTCAAACTGGAGCTTTCCTCCATCTCTCCGGTGGCTCATTGCACCATCCCCTGTTCCATCCTGCCCTGGGACAGGCAGGGCTTGTTGTGGGATGGCCAAGGAGCCCCTGGGAGTGGTTCTCTTGCCTCACATGCTCTCTCTTCCCCTCTGTCACAGAAGAAGTAGTGTTTGAACTCAAATTGAAGGATTTTTCCTCGTTATCCCACCAGCACTGAACTGGGATCTCAGAGGCCAGGGGCTCCAGGAGCTGCCCCATAAAGCACAGACCATTTTCCCTCTGCATTGTGCAACCATGGTGACTTGCAGACCAGCCCAAGGTCATTTGCTACCAGCCCTCGTTAAAACCATTCCAGGTGGAGTGGGGGAATTCCTCCGCATCCTGAAAGGCAGGAGCATCTCTATTGATTTGATGGAGACTTTTTGCCTTTGGAGGGGAAAAAAACCCATCCTGCTGCCTTGCCTTGGTGGAGGGCATGATGGCGTGTGTGACCCTGCCCAGGACAGTGCCCGGTCCCTCGTGATCGTGGCGGAGCCGATGCACAGCCTGGCACCAGCAGCTGCATCAAGGTGAGGAGCCCTCCTGCTGTGGCTGGTGGAGAGGTGGTGCCAGTGCTGGCAGCTCTGGGCTCCGTGCCCTGCAGGACTGGAGGGGGCAAACAAAAACGGACGGGGCACAGCGGCTGCTAGAGTAACGCACGGATGTGGGGTCTGCAGGAGGTGTTGCCCTCCGAGCCTGTCTTGGAGAGGGTTTCCCTGCTCATCCCTCAGGCGGTTTAACCTTTGCTGGGCTGGAGGGCGGGTGGGTGTGGGGGAGTGTGTGTGTGTGTGTGTGTAGCCAGGTGTAGCATGTGCATCGATGTCTGCACCAAGATCTGCCAGTGCCTGACCCGAAACATCTCACTGCTCCCTCCTGAAGTCGCTGAAGGGACCTGCTCTTGGGGGCTTGGGGTCAGGCCTGCCTTGCCCTTCGCCACCAGTTTCTTGCCTGCTTAATTTCCCACAGTTGAGTGACCAATCCTGGATGATGCTGAGCATCCACCTCGCTGCTGCATCCCGCAGCACGTTGAGGGGGCTTCAAGGCTTTCACAGCCTGCGGGTGCAGGGAGCTGGGTGCTGCAGCACAGCAGCAAGTGTCGGGAGAGGGGCAGGTCTTTGAAGCGAGGGGTGGCTGTGATCCCACAGCTCTGTGTGTGTGTGGGTGTCTCAGTATCTGTGTGGGTTGGTATTTCCCATGCCAGAGAGTGTTTCTCGGGTGTTGATCTGGTTTAGCTACCTCACGGTGCAAGCTGGGTGCTGTCATCATTGGGTTTCATTTTGGGGATGGGGCGGGGAGTTTGTGTTTTTAGGTTTTTTCTCTCTTAATTGTTGCTATTGTTGTGGTTTTGACACTTGAATTCATCCTGGGGACATGCTGGCCTCACCCCCACCTCGCTGCATGTCTGAGCCACCCCTCGTGTCCCCCTCCCTGCCTCCTCCTGGGCAGCGCAGCAGGACCCGCATCCTGCTCTCCCCTGCTCTCCCAGCTCTCACCTTCGCAGTGGGATCCCCCGGCTGAGTCACAACACTGAGATTTTGCTCCCTTTGCTGGTGGGATGCTTGGACTGAGGCTCGGCATTGTTGCTGTTACTTATTGGGTTGATTTGCAGCCTGGAACTGGCCCCTCTTGTCCCTTTGAAGGATGGAAAGGGACCTCTGAAAGGCTCAGCTCAGCCTGTGTTCCTGCCTCTGCTCTCACAGATGTTCTCTGTGGATGCAATGAAGCCCTCCTTGTCTGAGAAAGGTCCATGCAAAACACGTCGCTGGAACAGGCTGCTCCTAGTCACCATTTTCCAGAGCCTGCTGTAATTCGGGGGCAGCCTGGAGCGGCCGGGAACCAGTGCTGTAAAAGCCTCTGTCCAGGGTGGGGACAGTCTGCAAGAGACGCTGATGCTCGTGTGTGATGTTTGATTTTTCACCCCCAAAACATGGTTGAATCTAGATCCTGACCTGTCCACTGAACATAAACCAAGGGTGACCCTGGAGCCCCGAGATTACCCCCTACTGGGGGCTGGCACAGGGGGTTACCCTGCTCCCTTGGCTCAACGGGGTTTGGGAAGGGGCTCGCAGCTGCGAGCCGCACCGTCAGTTTGGGGGGGCAGGTTCCCCCAAGCACTAAAGCACAAGGTCCTAACATGCAGGTGGTCTAGCAAGGGTGGCCCCTTGGACGCTGGTCCTTGAGAGCTCAGAGCGGGGCTGCGGGCTTGGACAGCCAAGGTGGAGGTGGGGGCTCTTTGCCTGCCAGAGGAAGCAGGTGGGCTGTTTGATCCATTTGCACTGTGCTGGGCTGCTCCGCTCGGGCTCAGGGCTTGTGCTGCTGCATAGCTTCAGTCCCTTCTTGTGTGTCTGAGCCCCTCTGCCAGCCCCTCTATTGCAAGGAGCTTGGAGCTGCCTTTGCATCACGCACCTCGTTTTGCTTCACCCTTGGGTGCCTTGGTTTGTGCCAAGCGTGTGATGATACCCGCAGCCCAGAGAGGCCCTTCCCTTGCTCGGATCGCTGGGTGATGCTTCTGTTGCGGGGCCCTGACCTCCCACTCCATGGGTCTCCTCCCTCCAGCACACAAAGGCCAGCTCCAGCCTCTGCTGAGGGTGTAGCGCTGCTCCAGAGCTGAGCTTTGCACACAAGGGGTGGACATGACTCGGGAGCCCAAAAGCACTGGGCCCCCAAACACTGTGAGCCCACCCAGGGAGCCTGGGCACTGCCCACTCCCGGGCACCCACGGCTCTTAGGGCAGGCTGGCGGTGCTTCTCTCAGTCTGGCCAGCTGCACGAGCTGGAGCACCAGGGTCCTGTCCCCTCCAGGTACGTTGTTCCTCCCCAGCACCTCTGAGCACAGCTGCTTCGGGGTCTCAGATGCTGCCTCCTGCCTTGGTGCTGCAGAACCAGTGCCTGCTCCCCAGGGTGCTCTCCCCATGCCCCTTTCTCAGTCCTTCCACTGCCGCGTGCTGGATGGGGTCCGGGTACGATCCCTGCAGAGCACAGGGCTCCCACTTGCTTTTCAGCAAGCTCACTGGAGCTTCACTCCGTCCTGCAGGTTGCCCACCCTTCCTGACCCCCCTTCACCCTCTTGGGGAGGGAGGGAGACCCCTGGCCCTGGTCCCTCCATGTGCTGCATGGTGCTCCAGCTGTAACTGGGAGGAAGCCCAGCAGAGCCCTGACCCCCAAGGCCCTGGCCTGGCTTCCTGGGCCTCACCCTGAGAAAAGCACAGCTCTGCGCCTTCCTCCTGCCCTGGGGCCTCACCCCTTCATCCATCACAGCTCTGCCCCGGTACCTGCCAGCTGTTCCACATCCCCCATGTACTGGGACCACCCGGTACCCTCTGGCCCTGCATCAGGGCTCAGGCAGCTGTGGCGTCGCGTCGCCTGCTCCGTCGCCCCTTCCCGCTGCACAGGTATCACAAACAGCAGGTGCCTTTTCTTGCTCGGAGCTGTTTTCTAGAGGCCAACTCTTGTGAAGGCTTTTCTTTTTTCTCTGCTGGGTTGTGCGGCCCAGCCCAGCGGTCTGGGTTTGTCAGAGGACAAGGTGCGTACGTATATTTTGTACCTCGATGTGTTCCTGTAAATAGTGTAAGTTATTTTGGTCTCACGATGTACATGATTTTTCAATGGCTGTGTTTGTTCCTTGCCTTTTTGTCTTCACAAATAAAACCTACTGAATCGAAGCGATGGCGCAGAGGCGGCTTCGAAGAGGGGGAAGGCCCAACCGGGAACCTCCCGTCCCGTCCTGAGGCCGCTGGCAAAGGGGCTGGGGCTCAGGCCGGGGGGGCCCCGTGCTGCCGCAGCCCCGTGCCCAGGGGTGCCCTGCCGTGCTGGGGCGGGAGTGACCGCGCGGGGGAGCCTTGAGGGGCTGAGGGGGAGGAAGCAGAGCCCCCGCCGGGCTGGCTCTGCCCCCTCTCCAGGCCAGGAAAACGCGGTGCCAGGCCGGAGCGACAGCACCCACACCCCCGCCGCGGAACTCAGCATCCGCCCGCTGCGGGGTCCCCGGGCCCGGGCTCCGCGCCCGNCAGGGCAGGTGACATCAGTAGCATCTCCCTCTCACCTGCTGGCCCAGCCACTCAATGCACTACAGACACCTTTTCTTGCTGGCCCTTGTGTCACCAATTCACTCCAAACTCACCATCACCCCTTTCTCACTGCAGCAAGACACCAGTCCTGGGCTGGCAGCACCGTGTGCCATGCTCCCCCACCTGTCGGAAGGTGCCCTGATACCTCGGACCAGCAGCAAGGGGACAGCAGGGACACATCCCCGGCAGCCACCGGCTCTGCTGATGAGATCGTGACAGCCCTCTGCCCCCTCAAGGAGGGGTTGCTCTGAGCCCATCAGTGCTGCGGCTACTCCTTGGCAATGGAGGGTCCCATGGGCACCATCCAGCAGCTTGCTGCTGCCCTCTGGCTCTGGGGACACCCCAGGAGAGGCTTATGCTCTCCCATGCTCCCAGCACAGTGCCTCGGCATCCCCAAGGAGTGTCCCCCGCTGTGATCTTCTCCCCACGGCCCATTATAGGGCCTGGGTTGTGGCACATTGGTCGGGCAGACGGACAAGAAGGCCATTTCTCCAGGTCAGTAAAGCCGGAGGGGGCCTGCAGGGTGCTGGGGAATTGCTCGGTCCACTGGCCTCCTGGCTCCCAAACACGAAGGGAAGGAAGGGGGCAGACTGGAGGCCCGGAGGGCCCACAGGGCTCCCAGCTTGCCAGGCACATGTAAGGGGCTGGGGGTGTCACCCACTGAGGGCACCTCTCCCATCAGTGGCATAGCCTGGGTGCATGGACTGACCACAGCACTTCCCCAGGGTCTGCTGTGGGTCTGCAGAGAAGGTAGACCTGGGAAAGGGGACGCTCAATGTGATCCATGCCAGAGAGCCCCATCAGAGATCTGATCAGATCCCCTGCGGCAGGAGAGCGCGGTGGGTGGGCTGGGCACGGCTTGGGCATGAGGCTCCAAAATGCTATGTGCCCTCCCCATCATCCCTTGGCCTGTGGCCCAGGGCATGGCGCAGAACTATCATGTTCCATTCTGCTCCGGAGACACCTGCGTTTTAGCAGTGGGTGGAAAAAGCTTTCCCAGGGGCAGGTTTCTAACCACACGCACTGGAAGCCCAGCTGGGCGGCCAGGTCCCCAGCCACAGTGGAGTCCTGAGCTCAGCTCCCCGCTGAAGGCAGGCTTAAGGCTCTGCGTCTGCCCAGCACCGGTGTTTTCCCCGGTGGTCTTGCCTTGCCCCATGGCAGCAAGGGCAGGGGCTGCTCCTCGGCACTCGTGACTGTNCACCTTTTCTTGCTGGCCCTTGTGTCACCAATTCACTCCAAACTCACCATCACCCCTTTCTCACTGCAGCAAGACACCAGTCCTGGNGTTTTCCCCGGTGGTCTTGCCTTGCCCCATGGCAGCAAGGGCAGGGGCTGCTCCTCGGCACTCGTGACTGTGCTGCAGAGGAATGAAGCCGGGGCAGGTGATCAGCTAGCGTGACCCGGTGCCTCCTGGCTGGCACGCTGGCGCTGCCTGCCCCAGGGCCGCAGCACGGCATGGCAGGCCAGCGTGACGTGACAAGGGGGAAGGGGCACACAGCCCCCCTGCCCTTGCTGGCCCATGGGCTGAGGTAGAGCATCCATGTTTGCGACAGTATGTTACCGCCTTGTCACATGAGGTGGTTTGCTGCCAGGCACCGGTTTGAAGTGACAAGGACCTACAGGTGGCTGTGTGATGCTCAGTGTCCTGGGTTTGCACCAGCCCCTCTGTGGCATGGATGTGGCTGGCTGCGCAAAGTACCAGCACTGGGAAAATGGGTGCCAAGGTGTTGGCTTGGACTGGCCTGGGGCTCTGTTTAGCCTTTAGTAGGGAGCTATAACCAGCATGAACATATTCTGACACGGTCCCAAGCACGCCTGCCCAAGAGCCAGAGGGGCAAGAGCCACCAGAAGGCAATTCCCCAAATGCATCCCTTGCCCCTTGGCATGTGTCCCTAGTGAGCGTACGTACATGTGTGCCTGTGCCAGGCACTCATGAAACCGCAGGGAATGGGCCGTCACAGCTCTGCAGCCTGTCCCATGCCTCCCCCGGTAACACCCCCAGGCAAAAATCGACCCATCCTGACAGAGGAAGCAGTCATACTGGGGCACCTGTTCCATCCCCAGGCACACCACCCGTCCCCAACTGATGCTCCCAGCACCTGCCCGGCTCGGTCACTGCATCCTTCCTCCCGCTTCAGGAGAAGCCATGCCTGTGCCAGACCAGGCAGTGACCGAGCCTGCGCTCCAAACGCGGCCAAGGCACCCACGCAAGCGCCCTCTCGGTACGAGGGGCTGGGCCGCCCTCCCAGCAGGGGGACGCCACACGGCCAGGTGGGCGCCCAGGGCAGCGTCCTGGCCCCTTTGCCGCGGGCAGAGCCCCGGGGAGGGACGTGCAGCCCCCGGGGCCCGCTCCGGCCCTGCTGGGTGTGTTTGCTTGGCAGCGGGAGCCGAGTGAACCTGCTGCTGCCAGCAAACAAACACGAGCCAGGCAAACGGCAGCAAAGAAAACACCCCGCGAAGCCGGTGTGGGTGAAACTCTGGGCACCGGCAGGGCAAGGGCTCTGACAATGATTAAACTGGCCAACCCAGATTTCCCGGCAAGGCAGCGCTGGGCTGGGACCCGGTGGTTCATATTATGCAAATCACCTGGATCTGGGAGCATGAACGTTTCGGCTGGAATTCCCCTCGGGCCGCCAGATCGCGTTACGCCGCCCGTGCTATAAAAGAGGAGACGCAAGCAGGGCTTGCCCATCGGCACCAGCCTCCCCGGGCCCATGAGCAGTGGCTAGCGGCCGGGCAGGGCGCGCTCCGTCTCCCCTCGCTGCTCTCTGGATTAACTGCTGCTCCAGGGACTGCCACCCCAGAAGGTACCAAAGCTTTTTTGTCCGGGGCCTGTTGACGTCCCCCAGCCTGGGACGGCTGCTTTGCTCCCTTCCCTGTGCATCTTCGCTCTCGCCGGCGGATGCTCTTGGTCTTTTCTCGCTGCACGCCTGTTCTCCCGACGCAGCTGCCAGCCCTTTTGGGGGTCAGCGAGACAGCGGTCTGGAGGGGCCCCTTCTGGCGCCCAGGTTTTGTCAAGCGAACAGCAAGATTTTGGCTTCCACAAGGGCCGGGCAGGGACTTGGTCCCCTCCTGGCCGCACGGTTACTGGGATGTGCTTCTTGCAACTGGTTGAGAGGACTGAAGCTGCGGGCACCGGAGCCCCCGCGGCGGGCAGCGGGGCAGCAGGCTGTGCCAGCCCGAGCGCCGCTGTGCTATGGGGCTGGGGGAGCGCTCGACGACTGAGTGCCCTGTCCCCACGGAGGGGCTGTGCACAACCACTCTCCGCGAGCCACCTGCTTGCTGTCCCTTTGTGCTGGCTGCCAGTGGGGCCGGGGAGGGCAGGCTGCTGGGGCCGGGGCTGGCGAGCACAGCGACGCTGTGTCCCCAGTTTGCTCCGGCTCAGTCTCCCTCGCTCCCGGCCCCCGGGGCGGCGGTGAGTCAGGCCCCAGCCCCGGCTGGCGGGTGCTGGGCGGGTGTTTCTGCAGAAGTGACCCGAGAGGTGATGATGGGGGGAGGGAGGGAGGGAGAGCCTGGCCTCACCCAGCCGGGTCCCAGGGGTGCTGTGGGTACTGCGGGCTCTGGTCTTCCTGCCTCCACGGGGCCGGGGCTCACTGTCATCTCTCGGCACAGAGCTTGATGGCGGGATCTTGTGAGATCAGCAACATCTTCTCTAACTACATCAGCGCCATGTACCAGCCAGATGAGATGCAGCCAACCTTGGACATGCTGGGACACCTTGGGGATGACAGCACCCTGGGGCTGAGCCTCCCCACCAGCCAGGCCCCGGCACAGAGCACAGGTAGGACCCAGGGAGCCGTGGTGGCTGCGCAGGGGAGCCAGCACGTGAGGCAGCGCAACTGGCGTGGAGGAGCATTGCAATGTCCTTGTCCCACTGGGGCAGGTCAACAGCTTCCACCATGCCTCAGTTTCCCCAGGGGTGTGTTGGCTAAAAGGTTGCTGTAGGAGACCCTGGGTGGCACAAGGTGCAGCTGCTTGGAGCACCTCCGATGCATACAGGGGATGAGGGAGTCGTTGCCCTCCTTTCCCAGCATATCCTGGGGGACAGGCTGCCAGGGCTCACCAGGAGAGCAGTTTGGAAATACAGTCCTGGTGATGGGGGTCCCACTCTGCCGGTGGGACCGTCACAGAACGAGCCTGGGGGAGGCAGGGCCAATCCCAGCACCGACGGGACAAATGGCACCGAAACGAACGGTGGAGGGAGCGTCAGGTCGTTGCTGTCCCTCAGGACAGGAGCAGGGCAGAGCGAGGTGACCCGGGAGCAGGCGCTAAGCACCTGTTAGTCCTGTAACCCTCCAAGTACCAGGCCCGCTGTGCCCCGCGTGAACGCCGCAGGACTGGACCCGGTGCCCAACGGCAGCTGGCATACCCCATGTGGGACACGGCGCTGGCACGGCAACCCTGCCCCTGAACCCCGCTCTCTGTCCCTTGCAGACAAGCCGGAGTGGTTCAGTGAGCTCCCGTACTTCTGGACCAAGGTGCAGGTGCTGGAATGGATCAGCTACCATGTGGAGAAGAACAAGTATGACGCCAGCTCCATCGACTTCTCCTGCTGCAACATGGATGGACATGCGCTCTGCCACTGCACCAGGGACCAGATGCGCCTCATCTTTGGGCCCCTGGGGGATGAGCTCTACGACCGCCTGCACGAGATCAGTGAGTGCCCCGATGTCCCCTTCGTCCCCGGGCCTGGTAGCTCGAAGCATGAGGCCGAGACCCCCTCACCAGCCCAGGATCCCCTGCTTCCCAGGCATGGCGCAGGGCTGCCTGGGGGAGGTTGCACTGGGGGGGCTGCGCAGACAGCCATGGGGGCACAGACCAGAGTGCAGGCAGGGCTGGGCTCAGCATCTAGTATGCACCATTCCCCTCCATACCGAATAGGAACCGCTAATCCCAGTCACCCCACTCATGCAGCCTCCGATGAGCTGAACTGGATCATTGACTTGCTGGAAAAAGAAGATTCAACTTCCCAAGAGACCTTCCTGGACTCCAGCCACCTGGGTAAGAGAGGGGCTTCGGCCAAGCCTTTTCCCCGGGGCCCGCATGGTGATGCAGGCAGGGCTAACCCCTTCTTCCCTTCTCTGCCCCTTCCAGAGCTGGGGAATCCCTATGCCAAGGACTCCCTGGAGGACATGAAGCCCACAAACCCTTTCCTATCCACAGACTTCACCTGCTTGCCTGGTGCCATGTCCCCTGGCAGCTCTGATATCTCAGGTCAGTCTTTTGCCCAGCAAAAAGCTCCCTTTGCTTATGCTGACCTGAGAGATCAGTGGGAAACTGCCCCACTGCCAAGGGTGGGTTCGGGTCTTGCACCAAGATGCCTGCAGGGGCCTGGGGCTGGGCAGGGGGAGGGCTGAAGCATCTCCAGATGCCAGCAGCTGGCGGTCTGAGCCCTGTCCATTTGCCTCTCAGGGACTGTGATGTCCCACAGCCCCAACTCCCAGGACTCCGGTGGAAGTGACCTCGACCTCGACCCCACGGAAGCAAAGCTCTTCCCTGACGGTGAGTTATTTGCTTCCCACCAGGAGCTGGGAGAGGAGGGCTTGCACCTAGACACTCCCAGCAGCTGCAGAGCACATCCCATCTGGTGATGATTTAAGGACAACACCTGAACATCCATGCTCACACTGGGAAGGAGGGAGGGGGCTGGTTTTATGTGCACCCTGGGTCTGTTTCCCTCCACTGAGCATGGTGATGGTGCAGGGTGTGGGGCAGAACTCGGTTAGCCCAGCAGTGAGCTTGGTGGGAAGGGGTGGGTGATGGCAGCTGGGTGAAGGCTGCAGCCAGAGATCCTGGGCTGTGTTCAGAGCTGATCCCAGCTGGCGATGATACTGGGAATATCGGGGACACAAGGAAGCAGCAAGGTTTGGGGAATGAACAGCACGCTGCTCTAAGCATGGTGGCACAGATGAGGATGGGATGGGGCTGGAGGGAATGGGGAGACCTTGCTCTCAGGGGGATGGTTCCCTGGTACTCAGGCCTGAAAAGAGGGGGCAGCCCTTGATCTCTCCCCCCCACCCAAGCCAGCTCTCCCCCGTGCTGCCCCTGAGGACACCTCTGTGCCCAGGGAGCGCGGAGCTGCAACCCAGCAGGCTCTGCACAGCGTAACATGTCCCCTTGTCTGTGCGCACAGATGGCTTTGCAGGGAGCAAGAAGGTGGACAGCAAACACGGAAAGCGGAAACGGGGACGGCCCCGAAAACTCAGCAAGGAGAGCAGAGAATGCCTGGAGAGCCGGAAGAGCAAGCACTGTACGTGGACCCTCCAGCCCGGGAGCTTGGACTGCCTCCTCCAGCCTGGCTCCATGGCGGGAGGCGGGAGGAAGGGCCATGCCTGCTGGCCATGCCTCTTGGCAGTGGGGTTTAGGGATATCCAAAGTGCAGGGACTCGCAGGATCTTCCCCCTCTACAGCTTGCTCTCTTCTTCCAGCCCCAAGAGGTACCCACCTGTGGGAGTTCATCCGGGACATCCTGATCCACCCCGAGCTGAACGAGGGGCTGATGAAGTGGGAGGACCGGCGGGAAGGCGTCTTCAAGTTCCTGCGCTCGGAAGCTGTAGCTCAGCTCTGGGGCCAGAAGAAGAAAAACAGCAGCATGACCTACGAGAAGCTGAGCAGAGCCATGCGGTGAGTGCCTTCCCCTGTCCCCGGGGAGAACCTGCCTCACGGCTGGGCCAGACCCGCCAGGGCGCAGCCTTGATCCCCGCAGC
>VZSC01003010.1:0-14088 GCA_013398225.1 Steatornis caripensis | reverse complement strand
ATGTTGAACCAGAATTCCATATTACACAAAACATTAACTTGGTGGCAACAATTACTTCGTGTGACAAAGTATCCCATCGCATTGCACAAAGCTGCCTCTTATGTGCATGGAATAAAATNCAGATAAGATGGAAAACGCACATTAGCAGAAATGTTTGGTCATTAAAGATTTGATCCTTTTGTCACTTACTTACCTAAACTTCGTATGTTGAACCAGAATTCCATATTACACAAAACATTAACTTGGTGGCAACAATTACTTCGTGTGACAAAGTATCCCATCGCATTGCACAAAGCTGCCTCTTATGTGCATGGAATAAAATGGACACATATAAACCACTACCACTTTATTTATCAGCTCTAGTACGATTTGCTAGATGTCCCCTTGTTTATGCTAATATGTTTCTCCTGGTTATAAGCATTCTGATAGGAAAAGCAGTCTCTGTGAAGTTGTACTAGAGGACCAGAAGATGCTCCACAACAATTTCTAAATCGTGATTTATCTGCTTACATGTCCTTAGTCTCCTTCTTTGCTTACTGTACGCAGCAGAGAAGCCCGCAAAAGGCACAATAATAAGTTAAAGTCTAGCAATTAGGATATGGCAGTTTCTTTTAATGATCCCCAAGGTCTGCTACCCGTTTGGAAACAGAGGTGGATGGATGGGTACCACTTCTGGAACAGACGAGAAAAGGGAAGCAGCGCCCTGTCTGCATGCCAGAGGCCCTCTGGTCTCTCTGCTTCTCAACCCTTCAGGGAAAGCAACTTAAATTACCAGTAACTGTAGAGAGGAGTTTTCTGCCACACGCCACTCACAACTATTGGTTCAAGTAAAGCCCCACAAACATGGGCATATACTCTCCATTAATTTCAACTTGCTTTCGTAAACATTCTGAGATTTTTATCTCTTTTATCAAAGAACAGGAAAATCCTGTGAATCATGAGGAGGAGAGATTTCCATGTTAAATGGAAAAAGAAAAATATCTTTACGGCCATTCTGAAGTATTTTTGAGATGCCTGTTCTATAGAGCACAGACAAAACTGTGGGGCTTGTGGCCAGTTGTATTCCACAAATAGCATTTCAAGGCATGGTACAGATATCTGGATGCAGGTAGAAGCAAAAGACCCTCCTGCTATTACTAAGCTATGATTTTTAGACCTAGCTGAAACATTTTTTAGATAATTTAAGGGGGAAAAAAAGTTAATGAAATACTCTTTGAACTATTTCTCAACTGGCTTCAATGACTTCATTCCCCAGGGCAATTAATCTGTCACCTTTATCAGATCTGAATTCACCAAAACAAAACAAAAATGAAGGTAATGTATTCATCACTTAATTACAATTAAAGGTTCAGATTTAGACAAGCTGCCACAGGGAAATGTAATTTGCACATCCTAACATCAGCCAAGCCTCCTGTGCCAGAGGGGGCAATTCATCATTGTGCAGGGGTATTTGCTGCTTCGTGAGAGCTCTGCTGGCAGTAGGCACCAAGTCAATACCTTTGTTAGACATCTGCCCTCTTCTGGACAACGCTATCCACTCCTTCAGCTGCTCCTTCAGCAGCCGGGAGTACCTAGGACTCTATACCTATGTATAACTATTTATATTGAACCAGCAGGCTGCAGCTGCAGCTTCCCCACACATCACAAGGTGAGGAGAAGAAAATTCCTTCAAGTTTCCTTAAACCTTGACATGCTTACCACAGATTCCTTCTTTCCACTTCTGTTTTGTATCCTGCAAAAATTAAGCGATTAAAAAATCTATCTTTTACAGACAGGGCCCCGTCCTGTAATATTTATTCAGGTCTCAGTTAATCAAAGTTTTGTATTTCTCACTTAACACTTGAATATTTTTGTTATGTGTTCAGTATTTGATAGAACAGTTCTAGAATAGTTCTAGCCCCATCAAAGTTCATAATCTATTTTTCAAAATAGAATCACAGAAATTAGATGGTCAACGTTAGGGGTTTTTAAACATGTCTAAGAGTTTCTCTGGTAGGGAATTAAGGCTAACCTTTACTTCCTCTTTTTGAAGACTCCGGACAATGTTTAACACAAAAGGAGTTATTTTGCTAATAAAGAAAGCCTACTGTGACCTTCACATTTACATGTGATACAAAAAGCTCCCACCATAGCAGAAAGCAATGTCAGATTTGACTTACAGCCTTGCAATTTGAACTGTTATCATTGATAAGTTCTTCCTCACTAGCAACAGGAGAAAACATGTCCAGTAGTTTGGAAAAGTGTGAAAACCTTTCATGTTAATCAAAGCAAGTTGAGTATCAATTTCCAGGTTAAAATTTTGGTTGTATAAACTGAAGATGACTGAGCATCATTTTAACAGAGCAATAATGTCTCATGTCAAAAGACTTCAGAGCACTTTAGGAGACCAAAATAACTTCAACTGGCAATGATTTAACTTCACAGTGCTAATGTAGATTACTATAATAGCCTCCCTTTGGCAACAGTTAAACTGAATGAAATTAAGATGCTCTTTTCTGAGAGAAGTTCTGGGACCATTTTTTTGTGAGCATTTAATTTGGAATTAAGAATGCTATGTTGATATGAAAAAGAGGGCCTGAGTGCCTCATGTGAGTGTTAATGTATATTTATATCAGTGTCTAGTAGAATGACTAGAATCTTGGACAATAATTTAGTCTCTGATTATGTTATTCCTGTTACCTTCTCAGGAATTTTGTGGCTAGGGAGTTAAGAAGTTCATTATTTACAAAATTCCTGGCAGTACTACATACTTCATATTTTCTCCAATGGACTTAGATGAATATTCATCTCACTACCATCTTTCTACCACTGAGCAGAGAAACAAAATAGAAAGTGTTTTATTCTTTCCCTGTTAAAAATCTGGATGACACTTCTTACAACTAAAGTTCCAACTTTTAAAATCACACACTTTATGAATGCAGGTTCATTATAAGTGAATGTTATTGCATTCCTTTCTTCTGTCTTTCAGATCTACTCAGTAAACAAAGTAAATACAAGTCACAGAAAAAGGAAGTGTAACTTTAGTTAAATAAAGGATATAATTTGTATCCTCATTACTGTTTAAATAACAAACTAGGTTTTATATAAAGCACCTAATAAGCTTTGCTTCATACCAATTTTTAGTATTTTTACAGCGCATATGTTTTACATTTTTCCTTAGGAAATGTTTATGTTTCCAACAATACTGAAACTTGTTCAGGATGGCCAATTCATTTTTGTGTAAACAGTAAAAATAATCACACGACATTGTGCTGGAAGTCTGAATTACCACCCAACACGTATCTTATTTTTAGATGTCATTACTCATGCATTTACATATTTTATATATGCTTTTGGCTTTACTTTAACTCTGCAACTCAGCTTGAGGTGACTGTCATTTTTGCATGTCAACTGAACCAAATCACAGTTCTCTCTCTGACAGCAGCATCTTAAAATTTTTGAAATTACAGCCTTGTTTAAAATGGTCTTTGCTCCTGAAACCTTAATTCTTCTGCTGTAGAGAGGTAAGGGCTTTTGTTTTAGGTAATATATCCTGCCTGGAGCATTGGGCAGTTGCTAGCAATTAGGGTCAACTGTCCACTACTCTACTCCAGGGAAAACTGTACCACTGCTAATAAAACTTCTCTAATGCCTTTTGGATTTTATGTGACAACATAGTTTGAGAATGATAGGAGAAAGATAATGGTGGTAATTCAATCCAGTGACATTACTTGCCAATGTATGTAAAAACAGAATTCCCATCAGTTTCCTACTAGAAGTGGCAGGAGATCTGACATGAGGACGGGGATGGTGTTGACAGTCTATTACAGTATTAGGCACTACAAATAATTCTGAGCCACTAGGCTTAATAATGATTAAACACTTTAAAAAATTAAACTTGAAAGCACAGGACAGGCCACCATTCTTGGTCAATATAAAGCATAAATATTTCTACTGTATATTCAGTTAAGAATGCAGAATTTTACTTCCACAAAATTTTGAAGAGCAATCTTTTTATTTCTTAGTGTGTGGTTCATAATAATGGGAAAGATGTTAGTGTGAATAGTCACAAAAGACTTTTGCTCATCTTGTTGGATGATCAAAGAAGTATATAATATGTAGTTTTCAAACAATAATGAATTTGGGAATGTGCATTTAAGCATATAAACGCATACATAGCATATACAACACAGACAAATGCTTCATGGCATATTTCCATACCCAAGGATTTAGAAGTCTTCTGTGTTTATCAGATCTATGTAGTGAAAACAAAAAAGAAATCATCACCTCTGTGATCCTTCTCATTAAACGTCACTCACACACAGCTGGGACAGGTATACACAGCACTCTAAAATGACACTGAAGAAAAGTACAAATGTTTTTGCTGTACTCTCAGTCTTCGAAGGTCACTGTGAGTACTACTTTTTTCTTTCTTGACCTTTCAGCTTATACATCTGGCCTCCAGAGTAGCTCTCTTGTCACATAAAACTCTGTCCCTTCTTGGATATTTTGACTCCAAAATAAGCACAAAAATCCAAACTCTTTCACCACATTTGGGTGCAGACTTTGATTAGACTCTTCACTACCTCTAGACTCAACAAACGCTTCAATCTTGCCCAGGTTCAGGCAAGCCTAAGTTTGTTTTTGACAGCTAAATAACTAATTGTCTCCTATCAAGCTCTACCTTTCCACAGGGAGCAATCTTCCTTAGGTCTTGGCACTCAGCCAGTGCTTTTACTCCCACAGTAACAGATTAAAAAACTGTATTCTTCCACATTTTAAAGCAAAATTCCCCCAAAGCTCCTCAGTGCTAAGCTTCTCCCTTTAAATCCTCCAAGAAGCTTAATTCTGACCTAGTTGAAGATGTCCCTGCTCACTGCAGGGGGATCAGACTAGATGACCTTTGCAGGTCATTTCCAACCCAAACTAGTCTATGATTCTACGATTGGTCTTAGCCACTTCAGAGCGAATTAAGACCTCTTGGGGCTCACCATGTATCTCTTATGTAAGGGTGATAAATCCCACTAGAGTTGTCTGAATCTTGGAATGCCTAATTCAAGAAAAATTAAGAGGGGACGCTTTTTTTCCAAAAGAAAAACATGTTTCTACCAGAGGCGAAAACAAAGACCACATCATCATGCATGGTTCACATAACAGATTTTAACGCAAATAATTTCAAGAAGCATCTTAAAGTGCATAGATTCTATTTATACCACATACACAAACACACTGGGGGAATACGCAGGAAGGGATGGAGGAATAAGCATTCCAAGTACTTCATTGTACCGAGGAAATCACAAAGACATGTGGCAATAATTAGACCAAACAGCTTTCATCCTAGTGTTGGCTGAGATAGACAGGAAAGCTCTAACAGGTAAGAGTATGGGTTCACAGGGTAGGTGTACAAAGGCAACAACCTGGTAAGATTTTCTGATACTGTGATTGTTGCTTGCTGTTCCAATCCTACCATAAATTAGAAGTAACACATAAAGGTGGTCTGGAAAGTTCCAACTCCATGCCAAAACTCTTGCAGCACAAAACTCCGTACATAAGAACTTCAAACTGCACAGTAAGATCCATCTAACTGGCACTTGTTGACACCAATGTGCTGATTTGCCCTAACAGCTCTAGTTTTGCTGTCAATGTTTATGATGTAAAACAGTGCTTCAGGCTGTCGGTACCTTCCATATCCAACTTACTATGCATGTTGAAAAAAACCCCAACTTTGTTTGTTTATTTTGCTCCTTACTGAAAGAGTTACTATATATACTGGCTGTGCCAGCTCCACTGCAGATCACAGGATTATGTCACTGTTGATTCATAAATGAAATTGAATGTCTCATATGCTTGTTCCTATTGGTGGACACCTCTGTAATGACAGGTACAGTAGTAGGAAGTATTGCAATTGTAAGAACAAGTTCTGAGAAGCCAGGAACATTACTATCAAACATTTTGCCAACCTATTCTACTTTCACATGACACATGCATCTTTCAAATAAAAGAATGTGGCCAGAGGTTTAAGTAACGGCCATCCAGTGTTGGTTGGCTGCTTCCTTTATGTGATGCAATTGTGAATCATAGTATAGCTTGAAGTTACCCAGTAACAGAAGAGATTCCTTTCGAGTGTTCTGTGAAACTATATAGAAAAACCCAACCCAAACCCAAACTTTCACATTGAATGAAGTGTTTGGGGTATTCTCAGCCAAAGAATGATTTTGCACAGATCAAAACAGCTCCTCATGAACACTTCATAGTGCAATGCTCTATTATAATTCATATTTACAACATCCTATTTGCCTTGCAAATACTGTGCCATTGCAGACTCCACTATTCAAATGAGACTAAAACAGTACATCATGATCAATTATATTAACTAAAGCATTTATTATCTTTTTTTAAAAAAAAGTTGGCATGGCTGCTATGGCCTTCTGACCAACATCAAGTCAAGATTATCCAATTACCTGATACTTACTGAATATTTTATTCAATTTAATTAGCTGGATACCAGATGGACTTTAGAGAATCACAGAATCACAGAATGGCAGGGGTTGGAAGGGACCTCTGGAGATCATCTTGTTCATCTGCCCTGCTAAAGCAGGTGCCCCAAAAGCAGGTTGCACAGGAACGCTTCCAGGTGGGTTTTGAATATCTCCAGAGAAGGAGACTCCACAGCCTCCCTGGGCAGCCTGTGCCAGGGCTCTGTCACCCTTACAGTCAAGAAGTTCCTCCTCATGTTCAGGTGGAACCGCCTGTGTTCCAGTTTGTGCCAGTTGCCCCTTGTCCTGTTGCTGGGCACCACTGAAAAGAGTCTGGCCCCGTCCTCTTGACACCTGCCCTCTGGATATTTGTAAGCATTGATCAGGTCCCATCTCAGCCTTCTCTTTTCCAGGCTGAACAGACCCAGCTCTCTCAGCCTTTCCTTGTAAGAGAGATGCTCCACTCCCCTAATCAACTTCGTGGCCCTCTGCTGGACTCTCTCCACTAGTTCCCCGTCTCTCTTGAACTGGGGAGCCCAGAACTGGACACAGTACTCCAGATGCGGCCTCACCAGGGCAGAGTAGAGGGGGAGGATCACCTCCCTCGACCTGCTGGCCACACTCTTCTTAATGCACCCCAGGATGCCATTGGCCTTCCTGGCCGCAAGGGCACACTGCTGGCTCATGGTGAGCCTGTTGTCCACCAGCACTCCCAGGTCCTTCTCCGCAGAGCTGCTCTCCAGCAAGTCAACCCCCAGCCTGTACTGGCACATGGGGTTGTTCCTCCCCAGGTGCAAGACCCTACACTTGCCCTTGTTGAACTTCATCAGGTTCCTCTCCGCCCAACTCTCCAGCCTGTCCAGGTCATGCTGAATGGCAGCACAACCTTCTGGTGAGTCAGCCGCTCCTCCCAGCTTTGTATCATCAGCAAACTTGCTGAGGGTACGCTCTGTCCCTTCATCCAGGTTGTTGATGAGTATGTTGAATAGACCAGACCCAGTACCGACGCCTGGGGAACACCGCTAGTCACACTGCTTCCTGACCTATATACTTGGTTATAGCAAGGAACTTCTAAGCACAGTTGAGGAAAGACATAAATATGAAGCCTTTGCTTTCTGTGATGTGGTATTCATGTAGTGTACTGAACGGGTTTCTCAGAAGACACAGATGTGTGCTTCTAGTCTGTGTTCCCAAGACAGCTTGTGGAAATTGGTACATCAAAATAACCCACGTTTATGCTCTCTTTTCCTCAGTTATCTATCCCTCCTGGAAGAAGATCCTGGCTTCAGCCTTCAATGCTTTCTGTCGCTAACAGTTGCAGGATAATCCTACCACATATGAGCTCCAAAGGTAGCATTGTTAGCTAAATGTTATATTCTAAAAGACACTGAAATTTGTGGAGACAGTCTGAAATCAGTAAATATTTTTAATGTGCAAGTTCCCCCTGAAGGAGCAGGAACAGGAAATATCAGAAGAATATGCTGAAAGGGAAATTATGCCTGTGCCAAAGGCAGGACTTTCATCCAGAGAAAGAAAAAAAGGAAACCAGACTTCAATTATGCAATTATTAATCTTTTTTTCTTCTGCTTGGTTCACGGTTTAAAATATGGTTAATATAAAAAAAATCCTGTTATTTCTATATCAGACTAAAATGAAATTAAGATTGAGCAATCTCTACATCTTCTATTGCATGTACCTTCTGTTCCAGATAAAGCTTTTGGTTTCTGCTCCCACTTTTCCCTTCCACCCCTTTTCATGGTTTGTTTATCATTTAGTATCTTTCACAAGACTAATGTGGCATGGATCCATTGGAGTATTGCTTTCAAGCCTTTTCTCCTTATCTTCCTATACTTGGATGCTCTCCATGTTAACTCACCGAGGATAGGAAGGCTTTCTTCTTGAGCCTAGGCATGTGCTTTAACACTCCACCTTCCAAGTGGGAGTTGTTTATTAAGGAAAAGGAGCAGACGTTTCAAACCAAAACTGAGAACTTGCTTGACAAGAAGCAGAAAAGAGACATAAGAACGGATGGTGCACTCCAGCTAAATGGGGTGTTGCCATTTCCTTGCACTCGACACCTAGGTTACCCTCCCAGTTGTTAGTGTTAAATATCAAGCAAGTGTAGAGTGATTTCTTTTGGCTGCTGAGTTGGATTCTTCTGGAGGCTATGTGGCACAGAATATGAAAGATGAGTTATTTGATACAGAAATAATCTGTATGGTTTAAGTTTCTAATCTGAAAACAAATCTTTATCTGCAACACTTGAATGCGCGTCTTTATAAACGTGTATAGCCATAGGGCTTATATCATTATGTATAAAGTTTGGGTCTGGGGCCTGATAAGGTTTCTGAAGAAACACGCCTTACTGAAATCAGTAGAGCTGGATCTATGACTTCCAATAAACTTTAGATAAGAATCCTCCTCAGCTACTGAGGAAGCCATGAAGAACTTGAACAATGCTGATACCAAATGTTTAATAATTATCAGATCTTCTCAGGCTGCTTTTAATTTCATGTTTTAAAAGCACAGAGCAGCTTCAAGCCCTTTGTATTAGGACTGATATGCACAGAGCTAAGGTGTTAGAACAAAATAGTTTAGGGAACAAAATGCAAGCTGAGACACAAAAGACTGGAGAGGGTTAGCATTGCAAATGGTCATGGTCAGGCTATGGTAAGTTGGATGAATGACAACAGACAGCATATTAGTTCTCTCTAGTTAAAGCACAAACAAATGCTTCAGTAACTTGCAGAGACCACAGATGTACCAAGTTTTAGAGAGGCCAGCAAGAGGGGAAACAATTCATTTTTGGGGCTGAGTCTGGCACAGCAAGTCATTCTCCCTCTTCTGACAGCTACTTCAGTTTTGTGGTAGTCTACTTTTCCACAGCACTCAACCTTCCAGCTGGTTTATACACAGTGTAAACTTTACAAGTAGTACTCATAAGAGAATCACACAGCATGATCAGGATCCTGATGAAGGCTGCAGCCCTTCTCCCCAACCAAAGCAAGAAAAGGAGCACAAAGTACATACAAGCTGCATGCAACCTGCTCCTCGTGTTTCAGCTCTTCTATTGCCCAGTTTAGTATCATCCCTTTGTATAGCCTGCCTCTATTGTCGTAGGAGATTACAATCTTTAATGTGTTTCCTACAGGTATTCAGAAATAAACTGTCCACTACATAGCCCAATATGAAAACAGGGCTTACAGTTTCACCACTAAGCCTGATGCACTAGCCCTCACAAGATTAAGGTTGGGTGGCCTTGCAATGAACACGAAAGATACAACATTGAAATCATAAATAACAGTGCCTTAGGAACAAGGAGAAGGAAAGGCAGAATGTTTCCTTCATCATATTCAAGTACTACTGTAACATAGAAAAACGTATTCCTTAAACAACATACAAGGAACTCTAAAGCCAAAATCTCAATTGCATTGTAAACCTATTTTTTCTGGGCAATCTTCAGTTGAGCTGGGAGACAGCATCAATTTTTGTTTTCTGAGAATGCACTCAGTTCTCCATTAGGAGTATGGCCCAGAGGGATAAAATTTTAGTATTATTTACACAGAAAATGATTCATTATCAACACAAGCAGCCTTTCAAGAAGCAAAGTACATAATTTTTTTACCATCAAATTATCCTTGGTTCATAGTTTTGATAATATCTGTCAGATATGGCTTGCTGGTGCTGGCAAGAAGTGCGAACTTTAGCGTATGGTCAAAAGGAAGAGCTGCCTTAACTCATGATACATGGGATGGAATGTATGAAACAGGCTTTGTCTTCTCAGCACCTGAAATTCCCCAAAGCTATACAAAGCTATAATTATCAACTGAATCTCTCAATCAAGGACCACTTGTGATTCAGAAATTCAAATCTTTTGTGTTCACATCTTGAAAGGTTTGTTTTCCACAGAAAATAATTTCCATGCTCTGTAATATTTCCTAGTGTTATTCTATTTAGCTCCATGAGCACAAGACTGATAGGCTCATATGCCCAATTGGTTCATATGTGGTCCACTGAGAAGCATTTTTGTCACTTTTATTCACAGAGGCCACTTTTGAGGCCTACCTTGCCAGACAAGAAGCACTTCCATTGTTTGGAGAGTGCCAGATGAACAGATGTTAGCCACAAACAGATCATCTTCTGCAGCAGATAGAAGTGTTTAACATAAAACATAATGAAGGGACTGCAGCCTAACATTACCACCACTGTGGATCATAAATTCAGCTAGAAGTGATTCTCTCTGCTGTTCTTGAGGCCCCATGCCCACATTCTTGACGAGCAAGAATCTCTTCTCCATTCCTGAATCTCTCCTCAACACTCAGGTTTTAGGCAAAACTAGCAGACCCCCAAAATGGAATCCTAGAGGCCCCAGCCAAGGATTTTTTGCCTGCATTTTGCATATGAAACAGAAAACAATTTCATAGAAGCCAAAACTAATAAAAAGGAGCCTACCCCCATATGCAAAAAGCTCTTGAGTGGCACTGTGTTAGGATGCAGTGCTTTGCCTCAGGGCTGAGGAACACCTCGTCTCTATCTAGTCTTGAGAACCCAAACAGCAAGTGTGGCTGATGTACGTCTGTCTGTGGTTAAGAAGTCCCAGCGTATCAGCAAGGGGTCTGCAGCCACAATTGTGTGACAAACTGTCGAACATGAAATGGATGAAAACAATAATTTTAGGACACACACACCACACACCCCTCTTACACCTTTTTTCAGGTCAGTGAGAATGGCTAATTACAGTGCAGTGGTGGCATTCCAGAAGCTGTGTTTGAATTATAGCATCCTTTGGGGACAGCAAATGTCTTCCAGCTCAAATTCATTTCTCAAGAGGAAAACAAAAATCAAAGCCCCACACATCACAGACAGCGTGTCTGGATTGTGTCTTCCTAGGGCTAGAGCACTATGTACTTATTAGATGTACCAATGAAGAACATTGCAGGAGATAAAAATGTATTTTGGAGGGCAGAATACCAGTACCGAAAAGCAAAGTCTGTCAGTGTCATGCTACCAGATTGGACTATCATCTCATAATAGTGTTTACTATTACTCTTAGATTATGTGGTAAGGAATATGACCGCAGAATCTTTCTGCAGCTACCAGTTGTCAATTTGAAACTGCCCCAATCTACAAATATTTCACAAAGAGGAACTGTTGATTTTGTCCACTTTTGAGGGAAGAGTTATCCATCCTCAAGATCTACCAATGCAGCTAATTCAGTTAACGTAAATAAATAATTTAAATCTTTTAGTTGCAGACAAGTTGAGATTTGTTGGGAACTTACGGTCTACAGCTCCAGCCACTTCACTGGGGGCCTCTGTCCATGGTGCCAGACCAGGCACTTCCTGACTTGCAGTCTGCTAGGTAAGTGGCATAACAGAACAGAAGAAAGTATGAATACTTAGGGATGAAGTATCAGAGGAGTCTGAAAGACACAATTCAAGATGTCTCTTCAGCCTTCTGTAGGATCCAAAGAAAAATCAAATTGCAGCCATATGTTATTTTTCTGAAACAAAGGCTTTAGAGTAATATTCATGTAACTCCACATATGGAGAAAATGGCTTTCGCTCAAAAGCCTACAATACAGGCAGGTAACAGAACAGGCAAAACACCAGAAGGCATGCAACAAGAGTACAATGATACAGCAACGACACTGAGCCTATGCCTCTTTTTTTTTCAAATATATTCTTTGGTTTTTTTCTCCTGTATTAACTGCCATATCGAAGAAAAGATTGAAGAAAGTAATAAACTAAAAGCAGTAGCATTAAATGGGAAGAAAATGAAGCTCAGCAAACTCAAAAGGCACTTTTCTGCATAAAACTCGACTAAAACTAACCTTTTCTGGAAAACACTTGCTCCAATAAAACAGACATAAATTGGCAACACAACATAAGGCATCTACACAAGAAGCCCACCTGTGGAGATGCCATTGCTTTATCTGCTGTGAAAGAAAACAGGTCCTTACAAACTGCATTCTAGCTCCATCTGTAGGAAGCTTGGACATAAATAATTTTGTGAGTCAGCAAATATACATAAGGATATGTCTTTCAGCTCTGGGATTTCTTGTACCTGTTTCTGAAAGTCTGCAGTCTCTAGTTCTAGCTCTCATCTAGTCCTAGGAACCCTTCCTGAAGTCAGAAGGAAAACAGGTAAAAGGGAAGGCAAGGAAGACACAAAAGTGGCATCATAATCTATGTCTTCATCCCAGTTAACTGAACTGCTTTATGTTACTCAAAAGTCAGAAAAAGCCTTTTTATAAAATACAGGATTGTGATGTGACTGGAACACTTTTCAAGGTTTAGCTCCTGTGCCTCAAGCACTTCTCTTTGTCAACCCCAATGTTAAGGCAATGCAGGAACTAGGCACATTGACAAGACTTTTCTCCCTGTCTAAATGCCTGGGCCTTCACACACTCTATCAGGCCACAGCTATGATTCAACTGAAAGCAAATATGCAGCAATATCAATAAACTAGGTAGGTGTTAGCATACTGATCTAAGAGCTTCACCTGTGACTGGATACTGAATAATCTAAGCTACCTTTAAACTGGCTTGCTTGGGTGCAGTTATCAGTATCGTTTCAAGGAGACACACCACAATGCAGGCTGCAAAGCCTACTGTAAGAAATACAAGAGCCCATCCTTGCTGGGCTCTTTTCTGATGTAGCTGAACCACTACCTGATACCCAGATTAGCTAATTCAAAGCTAGGTGCTGTGGACAAGCTGAAGACGCATTTCCTGGTACAATTACTATAATATAGCTACACTTGGGTACTCTTCTAATTTAAATGCAACCCACAGTGGCAACATAGTACTTTTTTGGGAATAACTTATCATTAAATGACTGAATTCAGTAATTTCCTAGTCAAAACATATTATTAGAAATCATACTACTTATATTACAATACTGGGAGAAGTTTTCAGTATACAAAAAACTAGCTGTTTTTGCAAATGAAACTGCATCTGTCAAATGACAGTGGCTAGCTTTGGTTGTGCGTTTTCATTGAAAATTATATGTAAACTTAATAAAATAGTACTTATTTTTCTTATCTTAGAGGCATATTCATTCCAAAATAGAGTGCAAAGTCAGTCACTGAGCAATATAGTCTTTTCTGGATATGTTACAGGAATGGCCACACCCACTTTAGCTGATAAAGGAGAATGACTTCTGTGTTTATATAAGATTATTTTCTTGGCATGAATGATGCTGTTTCTGCTGATTTGTATATGATGTATATCTGCAGCTAAGCTTGCAGCTGAGTTTGGGGTCTTTTGACTTCTCTATGAATCTCAAATTTTTAGTAGAAAACAACATACTACCAGTAAATTTGACATTAGAATTTTGAACTTAGCAGTGTATATCTGGAGTTTAGAAATCACAAAATCAAAGAATGGCAGGGGTTGGAAGGGACCTCTGGAGATCATCTAGTCCAACCCCCCTGACTGCTAAGGCAGGTGCCCCCAGAGCAGGTTGCACAGGAACACGTCCAGGTGGGCTTTGATATCTCCAGAGAAGGAGACTCCACAGCCTCCCTGGGCAGCCTGTGCCAGTGCTCTCTCACCCTCACAGTAAAGAAATTCTTCCTTGTGTTCAGGTCGAACCTGCTGTGTTCCAGTTTGTGCCCGTTGCCCCTTGTC
>VZSC01003009.1:25817-36582 GCA_013398225.1 Steatornis caripensis | reverse complement strand
GCCCCGTCCCTCCCCGCCGCGTTATTAATATCCAGCCCCAAAGGTGCGCCCAGCCCTCCCCGGCCGCCCGTTAACCCTTCAGAGCCCGGAGCTCCGGCAATCAAGGGGGACCCCTCCAGCCCCAGAGGCAGTAGTTGGGTGCCCCCCCACCCCATGGGGCAGGCAGCCTCAGGCCGGAGCTGAAGGGGTTACGGTGCGGGGGTGCGGGTGTCCCCGCAGAACGGGCAGGATGGCATCCCGGGGGTGCGGAGCGGCCGAGGTCCCCGGGTGGTACATCGAGGACGCGGGCAGCAGGATGCTCTACAAGCGGGGACGGCTCCTGGGAGAGGTAAATCCCCCCCCACTGCCCCCAGCCATCCCTGCACCCCCAGCCAGCACCCCCTCCCCGCTGGGCACCCCGGCAGTGTCACACACCCACACGCCACGGGGCTGCAGGGGGTCACCGAGGGGTCCCGCTCTGAGGGGCACCCATGTCCCCTCTGCGTAAGGGGAAACTGAGGCAGCTGCGGGGGGCGACACACACGCTGCGACCGAGCCAGAGCGGTGCAGGTGCCTGGGGCCAGTGCCAGCCCTGGGCTCCTCGGCCCCTGGGGAAGGGCACGCGGCCAGGCACCCCGACACCCAGGACCCCTGACACCCAGGACCCCCTTCTGCCATGGTCTCTCGCCATGGGGGCTGCTCACTCCCACGGCACCGTCCTCACAGGGCGCCTTCGGGCGCTGCTACCAGCTGACTGAGGTGGCCAGCGGCAGGGTCTACGCGGCGAAGGTCATCCCGCGAGCCCGGCTCGCCATGGTGGGCGTCTGGGACAGGGTGAGTCTGGGGGACGCACAGAAACTCCCCAGGGAGGCAGGACCCCGCAGAGCCCCCCAGCCCTGCCCTCGCCCCTTCTCCCTCGTTCCCGGGTGGGTTCCCAGCCCCGCCTCCCCAGGGGTGCGTGCTGGGGGTCCCCGCATCCAGAGGGTTCCCTGGGGGGCTGCGGGGCTCGCACCGATGCAGGTGGAGCGGGAGTGCCAGCTGCACGGCCGCCTGCACCACCGGCATATCGTCCGCCTCCACGGGCACTTTGCCGACCGCAGCCACGTCTACCTGCTGCTGGAGTACTGCAGCCGGAGGGTGAGCGAGCGCCGGCACCCTGAAACGGAGCATCACCACNCTCTTCCCAGATGAGCAGCAGGCAGATGCGGTTCCTTGCCCCGCAGTCCCCTCGGTCCCCACAGCACCACAGGGAGTAAGGCAAAGCTTTTCCTCTACCCAGCCAGGTCACGAGGGGTCCCCTTCCCCACGCACAGGGGACAGCACGCAGCCCTCGGCTCGCCTCCCGCCCCTCTTCGCTGGCTCACATTTCCCTCTGCGGGGACCCACCGGTGTTTGCCTGCCGGGATTGAATGAGCTTCTCCAGCAGCTCATCAGGGATGGGGCTTCCAGTTTTGTAGTGCCTGGACATGCGCAGCAGCGGCTCCTTCTCCCACACCCAGTTCTCCAGCATCTGCGACGGTGCCTCGACAAAGTCCCGCTCCACATGTGTTCGGCGCCCATCTTCGTGGGACAGGATCCACTGTGCAGACTGCTGCGGTGGGCTGCCGCAGTGCTGGTGAGGAGGTGGCCGTGCCGGGAGCGCCGGGAACTCAGCACCCTGCTGCCCCGGCCCTGCAGGGACCCGGAGACAACCACCTCCACCCCCGTGAAGGATCAGCTTCCTCAGCGGGACCACAGCCACGCAAACATCCGCTTAGGAAAACCTTTATTAGTGCTAGGAACCGTCTAAAATCCAGTCGTTGAAACAAGCAGGGTGGGACGTGACCATTACAAACAGCACACACACACACACACACACACACACCAGTTTGCCCTTAGAAAAGGTTAACAGGAAAAAGAACAAACCCAAAACCAAACCCGAAACGGATCTCTCTTCCCCGCCAGCCTGGCACGGGATGGGGACAGGGAGCCGGGGGTAGAAGGTGCAGCTCCGAGGAGCCCGGTGCCCAGCCTTGCTCCTGGGGATCACCTGAGGCGTCGGGTCCCCCTCGGCCTGGCCAGCACCTCTCCCCGCAGGGGTTTGTGGAGGGAGGGACAGAGTTATCTGGGGCCTAGGGTGGAGGGAGGAAAGTGCGCGGTTTCCCTGTTCAGCTTCAGTTCTCTCCCTCGAGAGGTCTGAAAGAAAACCCTGAAAGCTCAATAAAACGTGACACTTAAAACACCGACAGCATCAACGCAAGAGCGCCCGGCCCTGCGCAGCCGGCACCCGGGACAGACGCTCGCCTATGCCTAAAACGGAGGGTGGGGACAAAGACAAGACGCTCAACGCGGCCCCAGCGAGCACCAAGGAGCCGCTTCGCTGCTCACGGACCCGTCCACACGTCAGCGCAAGAGGGGACCGGTGAGGGAGGGTGTCACCAGGGGGGTCTGGGGTCACTAGGGGGTCTAGGGGAGGGAGGTGACAGCAACGACTTTGTCTGCACTCGGGAGCTTTCTTCCAACGCTCTCACCCGCGGCTGCGGGGAAGGAAGCCAGAGCCGCTCCGGTGACGCAGCACAGACGAGAGGAGAAGCAAAGGGAAGAGCCCAGCCAGGGAGGGACAGCAGCTCCCACGTGGGGCCGGGACAGTGGGTGCGAGCGTGGGCACTGGGCCTCTTGCCGGCACCCTCCGTGCGCTCAAACCGCAGAAGAGCTGCGGGGACCGATCCTGCAGCCCTCAAAGTGGGGGCGTCACGCAGAGCGACCTGAGGCTGGAGGTGGCACACCAGAAAACATCTGCCCTCAGTACCCCATCGCCACAAATCCCTCATGCTGGCGAGAGCTCGCGGCTCCCCTCCGCTACCGAGGCAGCAGCCTACCTCCTGCCTGCCCCGCACGCTCGCCACTACAAACCCTTCCCAGCTCGCGCGATTCCTGCGTGAGCAGGACCAGAAATCGGCCTTTGCTCTCGGGGTCGGCGCTCCCTGCCAGCAGCTCTGACCCACAGCCCAGCATGCGCCGGCAGAGCTGCCCTCCTGCCTGCTTGGGCACAGCGGCACCAGAACGGCACCGCAGAGGGAAGCGCCCCACACCACGCCGCCCCCCGCCACGCGGGCACTGGTTTTAGGGATCTTGGGAACAGCTGGGGGTGGGGGGGGGCAGGTGGCACAGCCCAGCTGCTCCCAAGTCCGGGCAAAGGGCTGGCTGCCGTCCCCCGGCTTGGTGCCGCACCCAGAGCACAGCCACTCAAGGCCTGGCACGAAGCCCACCTGATATTTTTATCCCCGGAATCCGTGTTGTTTGAAGCTGTCCACTTTTTTATTTTTTAAACACAGCCCTCGCCCCTGTCCCACCCTGGCTTAGAGGTGACAGCAATAGCAACACACCCTCCGCTGCCACCACCCGAGCCCAGAAGGCATCGGCTGCCCTAGGATGGCCCTGGGGTCCCAGCAGCTCCGATAGAGCCTGGGGAAGAGGTACAACCTCCAGAGGATGCCTGGCCCCGCTGCCCAGACCCCCTGTTCTGGGAAGAGCTGTACCTGCCATCTCGGCCCCCCTCTCAGGCCTGCTGCCCTGGCAGCAACGTCTGTCTGAGGGGCTCAGGGCACGACGTTCCAGGAAACACACTGGTTTTTAAGCTCTGAGATCTCCCCATCTTTATTCCACAGCCGCCAGCTGCCCAAAGACGGGGAGAGCGCGACTCCCAACGCAGCCGCTTGTTTCATGCTCAGAACAGTTAAGTCTGCCATGCGGGGCACAAAACAAGCCAAGCCGGTGGGAAGTCTCATTTCTTAATAAGAAGGGTTTCTAAAACAATGGTTCGAGGTGGGTAACTCTCTCACCCTCCTCCCTGGCTACAAACGAGGCTGAAACTCACCCTCGTGCAGAAATCAGGTTCAAAGCTCAGCCAATTTGTGTGGGCTACCACCAGCCCCCACCCGCCTCAGGGGTGACAAAGGCAAATTCAACTCCCTTTGCAGAGCTGTCACCGCAGAGCCCCGGACCAGGGCTGAACCCGGCTCCCGAAGCCCAGGGTGAGCTCGGAGCAGGGTCCTGGAGGAACAGCTCCAGGCAGGGGCTGGCCCAGGATGCGTTTGGTGACAGAAGTACGGGGTATTGCTTGGCCTGAGAGGACTGGTGCGTAGACAAAGGAGCTGGCTCTGCTCAAGCGGGCTGGAGCAGTTTCTCAGCAGGCCGAAGGCAGCGAGTTGCTCTCCACCTTCAGTCCCTTGCTGGCCAGGAAGGCGTCCTGCTTGGGCTCGCGGCCCAGGAACTTCCTCAACATGTTGGAAGCATCCAGGGAACCGCCAGGATGCAGGATGCAATTCCTGTAATCCATGCCCACCTGCGCGGAGAGAGACACGAGGGTACGCGTAGGACACCCGCCCTCCCGCCCGTGCTGCTCCGACGCCGTCTCCTACCACCTCCGGCAGGGTAGGCTGCCCCCGCCTCACGCCGAGAGCCCGGGACGTCCTCCCTACCTTACAGTTCATGATCCCCTCCTGCTTGAAGCGCGTGTGGAACATGTCCATGGAGTACACTTCGCTCCAGAGGTAGCCGTAGTACTGGGCATCATAGCCGCCGGCCAAGTGGCCAAACGTAGCGGGCATGTTCGTACCTTTGCAGCAAAGGAAGGGAAGGGGCGTTAACGGGAAAGGCTGTTGGAACCGCTCGTGGGACAGAACAACCCCCCCATGCTGGAAATATGTCAGAGCAGGCACTGGATCAGCTTGTTCGCAATCCCAGGGGAAACAGGGAAGAACTTTCCAGATGTATGTTTGTACGGTTTCAGCCCCGCTCTTCCTGGAGCCAGCAGACACTGTCCCCATTGAGCCAGCCTCAAGCCCCAGCCTTGAAAAGGACCTGCTGAGCCAAGCGCGCAGGCCAGGCCCAGAGAGAGAGCGCGAGCGGGACCCCCGAGCCCCCGCATACCTGGGGTGGCAGGGACGCCCAGCACCTCTTCGCACAGCCGGGCAAACACCTCCACAGGGTCGGCCTTCGTCTGGGTGTGCAGCGCCTGGTCCACCTTGGCCAGGACGATCTGACGCAAGTTGAAGAGCCCTTGTTCCGGGAAGGAGGAGGCAAACTGAGTTCCTGCCTGCAGGCAGCAGCGTCTCCGAGGTCGGGTCACAGCGGGGCAGACCGGGGGGCTCCCACAGTTCTCCCCACATCCAACTTCTGACCTGCTTCCCCAGATCAGCCCAGTTCAGCAATGCCCGCTCAGGCCTAAGCCGCATTCCCTGCCTGCAGACAATCCATGCCTGCCCTGGCACCTCTTCTCACTGCGCCACCACCCAGCCTGCTGCACCTCACTCTTCCCAGATGAGCAGCAGGCAGATGCGGTTCCTTGCCCCGCAGTCCCCTCGGTCCCCACAGCACCACAGGGAGTAAGGCAAAGCTTTTCCTCTACCCAGCCAGGTCACGAGGGGTCCCCTTCCCCACGCACAGGGGACAGCACGCAGCCCTCGGCTCGCCTCCCGCCCCTCTTCGCTGGCTCACATTTCCCTCTGCGGGGACCCACCGGTGTTTGCCTGCCGGGATTGAATGAGCTTCTCCAGCAGCTCATCAGGGATGGGGCTTCCAGTTTTGTAGTGCCTGGACATGCGCAGCAGCGGCTCCTTCTCCCACACCCAGTTCTCCAGCATCTGCGACGGTGCCTCGACAAAGTCCCGCTCCACATGTGTCCCACTGAACATGGCAAACTCCGCCTAGGAGACACGGCAAGCTCAGAGCAGGGTGTCATTCAACCCCACAGGAGAGCACGACGGGGGAACAGTAATAAACCGACCATCTGCCAGGCCAGCCCGGCCTCACCTGAGAGCACAGCTGGTGCATGACATGCCCAAATTCGTGGAAGTACGTCTCCACTTCATCGTGCTGCAGCAAGGAAGGTGCATCTGGCGTGGGCTTGGTGAAATTGGCCACCATGGCAGCCACCGAGATCTGCCGGCTGGAGTCTGGCAAGAGGCAGCCCGGCTGCAGGCCGAAGCAGGCTGCGTGCCCATACTTCCCTTCCCTAGGCCAGGAAGAGGAGACTGTTACACGGATCCTCCCCCACGGCCAGCCGCGAGCCACCACGGTCCTGCTCAAGAGCAGAACCCACTGGCGACACTGCGACTCGCACCAACCCCCGTGCTCCCGCGACAGCCCTGCCCGAGCACACACCACTCCCTCCACACAGCCGCGTGTCTGGGAGCGGGACGGCCTCTCCTCCTCCCCAAGATGCATGGCACGCTCCCTCCACTCCCCCTGCCCTAGCCCTCCTTCCTCACTTCACCTCGCCCAAGGCCTCACCGCGGGTACAGGTCCAGGTAGAATTTGCCGATGGTCTCCCCAGAGGAGGTGTCCTTCACCGTGTAGAGTTGGACGTCCTCGTGCCACACCTGAGCCTTCTCCTCCAGATGGAAGGTGAGCCCCAGCAGCTCCTGGTAAATGGCCAGCAGGCCCGTGGTGACCACCTGCATGGGGAAGTACTCCTTCAGCAGATTCTGGTCCACGCTGTACTTGGTTTCCTCCACCTGGTTCATGTAATAGCGCATGTCCCAGGCATTGATGCGGTTGTCAAACTCCAGGCCACGCTTCTCGCACTCTTTCTTTTTCAGGTCCAGGATCACAGCCCGTTCCTTCTCCCCGAGGGGTTTCAGCTTCTGGGCCAGCTCATCTAGGAAAACCAAGGCAGGCAGGGTTAGCGCCCAGGGCTGAGCGCAGCACCCCTGTCCCAGCGCGCGCCCCTGCTCTTCTGCTCCGCACCCAAGCGCCGTACCCAGGAACGTAGCCACTGTCTTGCTGCTTTTAGCCATGTTCATCTCCAGCACAAAGTCCGCGTGCGTGTTGAAGCCCAGGAGACTGGCTTTCTGAGCACGCAAGTCCACCAGCTCCTTGAGGATCAAGCAATTCTCCTGCGAGGTAGAAGAGACAGAGAGTGAAGTGAGGTACGCAGGCGAGAAAGGAACCACGAGCCCCAGCGCAGAAAGAAATACATATCTCAGACGAGAGCCCGTCAGTGCCTGGACCTGACCTGGCATCCCAGCTGGCCCTGCTGGCAAGCAGCGAGGCCCACCAACCTCTTTGCACCTGGAGTTGAACATTTCCTCCACCTTCCTCCTCGTCTCAGGCACGTAGCACTTCTTCAGGAGAGGGAAATAGTGCGGGTACTTCAAGGTGACTTTCAGCTTACCATCCTCTGTCTTCTCCAGGGAGTTCAGGAAGTCCTCAGGGAGACCCCCTGAGAAAAGAGCAGAAGGACTGATAGAAAGCTCTCCTGAAATGCCAGCTGTGGGGCTGAGCACAGGATCAGGCTCTGGCTCCTCGGCCAGAGGAATCCAGGCACTTGGGACCACACCAGCAGAGAAATAAGCCCGAGCGCTCCGTACCTAGTTCCTCCTTTGAGAAGGGCAAGTAGGTGGTGTCTTCGTTGAGGTTCTTGTTGAAGTCTATGCAAAGGACGCTCAGCTTTTTCTTAATAGCTTTGACTTTCTTCAAAATATAGATGAACAGATAAAAGTCAGTCCAAAGGGGGAACTCAAACAGCACCGTTCACCGTCTCCAGCCAGCAGCCTGCCTGCTTGCTGAGTTGCCCAGTGGTCTGCACTTGGCTTTTATTCAAATGCAACGCTGCAGAATTAACTGCATGCAGGCGCTGAGCTCTCAGCCCAGAACAGGCTCCCTTTGGTCACACCTGGCAGGAAAGGTGCCACCTCAGCAAGGTCCCAGCTGTCTCCTGCCAGCTCAGGAGCTGCAGGTGTTGAAGCAACAACCTCCTCTACCCTTACTTCATTTCACCTTCTCTTCTATTTTTAACCCAGCTTCGAGCTCCATGCACTGGCACAAGAGAGGGAGACCCTCAGCACCCCCAGCCCACTTCCCCCAACCCCAGCCGCAGGCGGGCACCCTCCCTGACCGCCCCTGTGCCTATGGGGACCGGCTGCTACTTCCTCTCCCAACCTCACAGCGCCGTCTGCAATCTGCTTCTTGGGAGCTCCCCAACTCCCACTACCAACCCCACTTCGTAAATGTCATCCCCGCCCAACAGAAAGGAAAAAAAAGGGCCTGGAGACATGACCCAAGGTGCCCCAAGTCACGTGAATCAGGGGCCAAATTCAGGAGTCTGAGCCTCAGTCCTCTGCTCTAACGCCACGCTGTCCTGCTAGCCCTGCAAGGCCTCTCCTGCATGTGCTTACTTTAAGCCCTGGCATCTCACCTCCTGCGTTTCCTCAGGGAGGTGGAGACCGTTCCTTTTACCCAATTTGATCAGCCTCTCTAGATATCTCTTTGCTTCAGGCTTCAGTGAAGCGCTCTCTGCTTTCTCCTGTAAAACAAAACCCATGAGCGCAGGGAACCGCGGGATCAGGTGTTGTAGAAAGCTGGTTCCCGGCGGCAGCTGTGGGTTATGGTAACACCGGTGACCCAGAAGCAGATGGAAACACCCTGCAAGAAGGCTTTGGTTTGGTGCATTAGTTTCCATGGGATTGCTCTGAACATCTCGCCTTTATGTCGTATTACAGCACTCTCCAGGGCTGACCCAGCCGCTTCCCCGCGTGAGGCGCGCTGGGTTTACTAACACCATCTTACCGAAGGGGTAATCGAGGCCCCAAGGAGGGGCAGAGCCCTCCAACCCCAACTCCCCAGTTCTCACGAACAGCTGGACCATTCTGCCACAAGCACACAGCAATTCAGTTCCAGAGCTGACTCGATATCATTCACTGCTACGTTTTGGGCCAAGGGAAAAGGGGTGGTTGTAATTCCCAGAGGTTTCAGTGCCCTGCTGAGGTGAGCGACAGAGTGTCCTCCCAAGCACACACCTGGAGCCAGACAATCCTCTGGTACACGTCCTGCCTCATGCTCATCTCCACGTCGAACTCCGAGAGCTTCTTGTCGGCCTCGGTGCTTGCCGCACGGATGTCTTTGCAAGGAGAGACGTGCTGGGGGAAGTCCAGCATGTTCCGACGAACTGGAAAGACAGAAGAAGGATTACGGCGGAGGCAATGCTTTCGCGTCGCAGGACTGCTCGTGAGTGGGAGCGTACACAAAGTCTGTGTTGATCGAAGCTGGTCTGACGGCCCTAGAGCCTGACCTGCCCGCCCACGCAAAGGAAGAGCAAAGGCAAGCTGCCGCCATCAGCCAGACCCAGAGCTGCCCTCTCCGAGCAGCACTCGGTCGCCCGCAGTGCCCGCTCACCCCTTCCTCTCTGCCGAGCGCATCTGTCCACTGATGTCCTGCTACAAGCCTTCTTCCTCGCAAAATGCACACGAATTTCATGCCTGTGAGATCGCAGCGCCTTCATCCCAGCCGCGGCTGGTATCGACAGTTTCAAGACTCACAGGACTTCCGTGCTGGCAGGTGCACGGGCAGCGCCCTTGTGTAACTCCTTTCCTTAGTGGACCAGGCTGAAAGCCAACACACCTTTACTGCAGGTGCCACTCAAAAGCCACCACGTCCCAGGTGCGCTCTGTCCTGACGTGTTTCCATTTTAGAAGTGAAAACAGGGAGAGAGCTCCCTGCCACGACCTCTGCAAAACCGCAAACAACACAAGTCCAGCGGGAAGGCATTGGCCTCCAGGCATGAGACCTCTCCACCCAGCAGAAGGTGAGCAGGCAGCTACTGCCTGCCGCCCAGCAAAAGTGCTGACAGTTCTGCTGAAGTTAACATCGCCTCTGCTTAGTAAGGGGTTTTCCTCTTATTTTAGGGAAAAAATCAGAAAGAGGAGGCTTGCAGGCTAGCTTCTGCTTCGCACAGACCTGACAAGTCGCCACACGGGCGGTCAGGACAGGTAAGAGGCGCCGTGAGGCAGGTGGGGGGGCCACGTGACGTTGGCACTCCACTGCTGTAAATGATTAGCCAGAGGTACACCGAACCCTGCACCATTTGCAGCGCGAAGCCGTTGCGTCGTGTTACTTTACACATAATCCCTAAACTGACAGCGGTGTTCAAACAAGACCCACGGAAAGACATTTCTCTGCTGCCTTAGGCGAGAAGTTAGGAAAGAGCTGAAGATTTCTGAAATCATCTGAATCATCTCTGCCGACGCACAACTCGTACCCGTGAACGCACCCTGACGCGTAAACGCAGGAGACAGCCTTGAAAACCTGGCTGCTCCTCCCGCAGACCATCCCGCCGCCAAAGCGCCGTCCTTGCTTTAGACTCGCTCTTCCGCTCCAAAACTACTTTACTCTTTGTACTTACGCCTAGCTGTACAAACATCAACTGGGAAAAAAAACCCGCCATGGCACTGAGGGAGCCAAGGGAATGAAAAAGGAGATGACGGTACAGAGCACAAAACCCACCCGAAAAATCTTAATAACAACACGGTGATCTCCGGAAAGCCAGTACCCGCGGGTCGCTGTGCGTACCCGTATACTCCACTTCCACGTCTGCCAGGGCCTTCAGAGTGTTTTCGTAGGACACCTCGCCCTGCTCCTGGGAGCCCACCCGGTCGTACACCAGCTTGGTCCTCTCCGTGAGCTCTGCGGCCATGCTTTCTATCTGTTCGGCAGTCAGGTCCCATCTCAGCTGATTTGCCAACAGCCTGGGGGACTGGCTATCCACGACGTTACCTGGGGAGGAGGAAACCGCCTGTGAGACGCAGTCTTACACGGGCTGGGAAGAAAATTCAGCCGCGGAGCTGAAGCTCGATAAAAGCACTTAAAGGAGAGGCTCAGCAAACGAACCACGCTGACGGGCGACCGGGCTCCGAAGGCACCAGCGCGCCCGCAGCCCTCAGCAGCCGGATTGCTCTGCGGGCACTGCTTACCCTCGCAGCCGTGCCAAGCCCTTCGCAGAAACCTGACCCCCCCAACCCCCCCCCCC
>VZSC01003009.1:3807-25195 GCA_013398225.1 Steatornis caripensis | reverse complement strand
TAGCGCGGGCTGTCCGCGAGGGAGAGCCGGTGCTCCCGCCTCCCCGCGAAGCGGCGTGCGGATGGGGCTGCCCTGCCGGTAGCGGGGCCGTGGCCCGGGCCCGCCGCGCCCCTCGGGCCTGCCTGCCCTCCGGGGGGCACCGGTGGGAGCTGCGGGGCTACGCCTGGGGGTGGAGGGGGAAGCGGTGCCCGCTCTCCGCCTGCCCCCGGGAGGCTCTGTGGGCTCGCCGGGGCCGGGAGCGGGGCCCAGGCTTCCACCCAGGGCTCGTGCTGCAGCGGCTGGGACCGTGGTAGCTCTGGCGCCTTTCGGTGGGTTGGGGCCAGCTTAGCTCTGCCGGGCCTCTCTCTCACAGAGGTTGTGTTTAAACAATTTTAACTTCTCTGTCGAATCACCCGGAATGGTTTTTTGTGCTACAGACCCGGTTAAGCGTTCCGGAGAGGCACAGCGCCACGGCTCAGCAGCAGCATCTATCCTACTTACAGGACCTGCGTGGGGATCTCTGGGAAGCCCCAGCCTTGGGGTGTCCTTCCGGGNCCTCAGGTGTGCCAGAGGTGGGAGGACGGCTGAGGGGGGGGGAGCCGCGAGGCCCCGCGCTGCTGACGAGGCCGGGCGGAGCGCGCGCCGGGCCCACGCACGGAGCATGTGCCCCAACCATAGAGGCGGGCGGAGAGAGCGGCCGCGCCAAAGGATTCTGGGAGCGTGGAGGACTAGGCCCGCCCTCCCCTTGCAGTCACCCGGCCCGGGCCGCGGGGAGCGGGCCCACCCGCCCGCAGACAGCCCCGGCCCGGCCCTGCCCTGCCCTGCCCTGCCCTGCCCCGGCGGCCGCGGGACAACGCCACGGGCCCGGGAGCGGAGCCTCGCCGGGAGCAGCGCCCCGGGGCTCCCGCCCGCCCGTTCCCATGGCAACGCCCCCTCTCTATGGTGAAAAATCAGGGCGGGGCCACAGCTACGCTTCCGGCCTCCGGCCCCGCCGCCGAGCGGCGCAGACTGCGCATGCGTTGAGAGCTGCGCGCCTGCGCCTCCCGTCCGTATGAGGGCGAGGCGGGGATGGGTGGTGCCTAGCGGCGGCGCAGGCGTGCCTTGGGCCGAGGCGGTGCGCAGGTGCGGGCGTATGAGCGCATGCGCAGTGCTGAGCCCGCCCCGGCTGNATAGACACCCCTGAACCCCAGCTCTGCTAACAGTGGCAAATTGCTCGAGCCCTTGGTTTTGTTTCGGAGTCAAACTACTCTCTGAAAGCAGAAGGCTGGGGTTTTTCAGTGGTGATCTCCTCCGTGCCCAGTTTGGCTAGTCCTGGGCAGTTAGAGATGTTTTGGTAGCCCAAGTGGCTGCAACACCTTTAGCGTATTTCCCTTAGCTGGAGCCTTGTGGGGCAGGACTGTGCGGTGCAGCTCGCACTGAAGAGGGTGAATGGAGGCCTGGAGGGTTCACGTAAAGGGGTCGTGGTTACAGCAGAGAGTTTAACGAAGGCCTTGGCCAGTCCTGAACAACTCCCTTACCCTTCACATTCGTCCTGGGGGAGAGCAGCAGAAATTCTCTTTGACTTCTCGTCCATCAAGCTGTATAACTTCTTTCTCCACAGATTTTTTAAGTTAGAAGAAGTTGGAACAGACTGCTCGCAGCCTCCCAGAATGGCAGACCAGAAGCGCCTTGCCTACTCCATCATCCAGTTCCTACATGACCAGCTACATAACGGGGGTCTGTCTCCAGATGCGCAGGAGAGTTTGGAAGGTTGGTGGTTGCACGCGCTTCCCTCTTCATGCGCCTAGGTCTGTCAGCCCGAAACTTGGGGGGAATTTGGATGCTCTGTTACTCTCCTCTGCCTTGTACTTAGCTGGGCTGTTTCTACTGTCAAACCTTGCTCAAGATTTGAGATTAATTTGTTGTCTTGGGGAGGTATCCAGAGCATTAGAGATACTGATTTCTTTTCTGGTATCTCTTTTAAAAGCAGATTAGCTTGAGGAAGGAGTATACCTGCCACCAACACCCTTTCTGACCCTGAGTTTGCAACTTAAGACTTTTATCTTAAATGAGGTGCAGTCAGGAGGCTCGTAGTGTAAAATGAGAACTTTGCGGCTGCCTGGAAGTGTTTGGAGTTGTGGAGGGCTTTTCCCGTTCTGCTCTCAAAATGCTTTTCCACAGCGCGCCCTGGAGTATTTGTACAGGCCTTTTTCAGAGGGCTTCGCTGGTAATGAGAGCACGCTGATCTTTAAAGATCTACTTCAGGAGCTTACACTTTAGTCTTTGGCCTGTACGATTGTCCCGCTGAAGGAGAGCACAGGCACGTCTGCAGCGAGTGGTGGGTACATTCCTGGGCGAGGCAGGAGAAGAGGGCGCAAGGAGGGTGTTGGGTGCAGGGAGGGGTTTATTCCTGGTGCTTTTGGACTGTAAAATATGGCATGAGGACTCTGTAAAACTGAGCTCTGTTGTGTCACTGGGGTTCCCCTCTGTGCTGGGATCAGCTTCCTGCCCAGGTGCCTGATGCGAGAGGAGGTGGGGGCAGCCACAGCCCCTGCGGACCTGTTGTTTGGTGTCTGGGCACCTCTGTGTGGCCACAGCGCTTCACAGGGCAGCCACCCTCTGGCAAGGGAAATGTGCAGATCTCTCCTTGCTCAGTGCCACCTGTGGCTGTGGGAAGGCGAGCAAAGCCCCGGTTTGACTAACTTCTACCCCCAGCACCTGCTCTGGAGTCACCTGAGGGGGTGGGAGTTGTGACTGACTCAATCCAGAAGCTTGATCTCCAGAGCTAAGGTTTGGCCAGCTCTGACATTTTGGCAAAATTTCAGGATATGGTTCAAGTATCAAGCCAAGCATGTGGAAATGTGTGTTTTGGGTGTTTGTGGGGTTTTTTACCTTGTATGTTCCAACAGTAAGAAACTCGGGTGCTGTGGGAGAAGACAAGTATATAGATGGAGCGGGGAAAGCTAATTACCTGACTCTTCCTGTGCAGTGGCCATCCAGTGCCTGGAGACAGCTTTTGGGGTCTCGATGGAAGATCAAGGCCTAGCTGTGTCCCAGACTCTTCCTGAAATATTTGAAGCTGCTGCAGGAAAGGTGAATGAGTGCTGTACAACATGTACCGAGTTTCCATTTAAGCAGCCAAAGCAATGAGCTCCGCTTGATTTCTGTGGCGGTGCTGCCCCCTTGGAGGTGTGTGGGAGGGAAGCGCTTTGGGCTTGAGGAGTCAGCGCTTGGGAAGGGGGAGGTGTAGTACGTCTCGGTGGGAGTCCTTACTGCAGCGTTCTCCCTTTCCTTGTAAGGAGCCGGAACACATCAGAACAAATTCGGAGCCCATCACCCCCTCTGACGATGACATAGCCGAAGCTGAAAGACTCAAGACTGAAGGTAACCTACTCTGGAGCTGGTGTCTAATGAGGTTTTGGTGGTAATGGGGAGGGAGCTTAATTCACTTAGCACCTGGGGAATGCTTGGAATGGGGGCGAAAAGAGCAAATGGGATCAACCCTGCCATTTCTGCTTGCGCTCCAGGAGCGTGTGTAGGTTGGCAGAATTTAGCTGCCACAGAGCCTAGATAGACAGCTGGGTCAGCGTTTCCTTTTGCATCCTGAGAAGCCCACGCTGCGTAGAACAGGGCGTCTTCCCTGTCGAGCTCTTCTCTGCGTGTTGCCTTTTCTCTGCTGTGCGAGAGAGTACAATGGAGAGCTTTCTCTGAGCCAACGCACTGCGCCACTTTTTGGGATGCAGTGCTGCTTTGGGGAGGCCTCAGGTGTGCCAGAGGTGGGAGGACGGCTGAGGGTGCTAAGGGGGCTTGCAGGAGCAGGCAACCTGGAAGTGCCAAGGTCCCCTGCCTCGCTGTTGAACGCGCCTCGCGTGTGCAAGCTGTTGGTTTCTCTTGTTCTATTTTCTTAAATAGAACACAGGTCCTGTGTGCATGTTACTTTTGTTTCTCCCCACTTTTCCCTTGTTAATGAGTCTTTGCGCTATTTCTTTAGGAAATGAACATATGAAGGCAGAAAACTTTGAAGCTGCTGTGTCTTTCTATGGAAAAGCAATTGAATTAAATCCATGCAATGCTGTGTATTTTTGCAACAGGTACGGATTATCTCTTTCTCCACCCTTGTACCCCTTATACTTAAATCTAAGACTCTTGAACAGTCAAAATCCCTCTTTTATGATTCTGTCAACTGCTTGTTCTGTTGCTTGCTCTTTGCGTGTTTTTTTTTAAGCTCACAGTGACACACTTTGTGCCTCCTGCCAGCTCTGCGCCCTGGCATCTCTAGATAGGATGTGGGTGTGGAAACAAACTCTATTAGGCATTTGAAGAGACAGAAGGATGCCAAGAAATGCTGTCTGCTTTCATGCAATTAACTCTAAGAGGTATAGAGAACCCAGATTTGAGAGGCTGTGTTGAGAATAAAAACAAAGGAGTGAAATGAGAGGAGCTGAAGGCTTGTTATTGAGAATTACATAAGTTGATGTGTGTGCAAAATGGGTACACGAGTTTCCTGTTTTTTTTTTTTTTTTTTGTTCTAAGCAGAAGTGTTTGAAGGTTGGTGGGAAGACAACTGTTGAATAGAACAGATGGGATTTGTTTTAGTTATCTGCTTGTCGTGCGTATGTACGTACAGCTGGCTACGTGAATAACATGTGTGCTGACAACATGGTGAGGTATTTCTTGGGGCAAGGAACTCCAGCTGGTGCTTTTAGCTGAGCTTCGCTTTAGCGGTGTGAAGGTCAGTCCATCAGGTTTTGGGCAGGTGCCCCTCAATACAAGTTGTGGGACTGAAGCTTGAATGAGGATGTTACGGCTTCTAAACCAGTTTTCCCTCTTATGTGGAGTGTGTGGGGAAATGGATGAAACGGTGTCTAAGTTTAGTCAGCTGTTGATCAGCTGTTTAGTCAGCTGTGGATCACCCAGTGACCCCTCCCCACCCAGGAAGGGCAATCGGGAAAAGGAAAGGAGGCCCGTGGGTTGGAATGGGAACAGAATTAAAATAATAACGGATTAATGTCAATGCTAGTACAAACATAAATTACACAGTCACACTCAGCCCATGCGGTGGCCGTGAGCTGGGTGCTCCCAGCAGTGAGTGCCAGACGTCAGACCCTGCGAGCACCATGGCTCCGGCCAAAGCGCAATGGTCGCAGCANACGGCAGAAAAAGGGGTCCTGGAAGTGGCTCCCTCCGCTTACGAAGATGATGATGGAGATGAGGCCGGTGAGCACCAGCACCCCTGTCAGCATCAGCGCCAGCGGGGTGCTGCAGAACAGGGGGACGGGTTCAAGCACCCCGGGCACAGCCGGCGGGTGACGCCCCGTTTCCCCCGGTCTGGGTGAAACACCCTTTGCCCCCACTGATTTTGAGAGGTCTCTGCCTGTCTCCGTTCAGCTGTTGGATCACCCAGTGACCCCTCCCCACCCGGGAAGGGCAATCGGGAAAAGGAAAGGAGGCCCATGGGTTGGAATGGGAACAGAATTAAAATAATAACGGATTAATGTCAATGCCAGTACGAACATAAATTACACAGTCACACTCAGCCCATGCGGTGGCCGTGAGCTGGGTGCTCCCAGCAGTGAGTGCCAGACGTCGGACCCTGCGAGCACCACGGCTCCGGCCAAAGCGCAACGGTCACAGCGAAGGGGGGAGCAGGCCCCGGGAGCAGAAGGACGGGTGAGACCCTCTGGGGACGGCCACCATAGGGGAAGGAGGGCCGTCCCCAGCAAACTTCCCAATTTATAGCGAGCGTGACGTTTACGGTACGGAATGCTGCTGTTGGCCAGCCTCGGTCACTGCCCTGGCTCTTGCTCCTCCTTGCTTTTGCACCTGGCTTACCCAAAGCTGCTAAAGGCCTTGGTCACTACGGAAACCTGCACACCATGGCCGACCATGAGCTAAAACACAGTCTTTTATCAACTTTACTCCCGCCGAATGAGGTGCTGCAGTGTTCTCAAAAGTGCGGCTTTCCCGAGCATTGATGCTATAATTCTCTCCCAGCGAAACCGGGACAAAGGGTCGTCGTTACGACTAAGAAATCAAGGCATAAGGGAAGCTGGGAGAGATTGTCTGAGGTAACACATGTGATACCTGTGTGCCTCCCTGGAGCCCAGGCTCCTCTTGGAAAGTCCATAAGCAGGAGTGAGAGCCTAGATGTATTTGCAGCAGGAGCAGCACGTGCAGCTGGGTGTTTGGATAGCAGCCTGCTCACCTAGATAGGGCCTGGGTTTACGTCGAGTTCACGCTTGGCTTTGCATTGTACAACAGAGAGGGAACAGGGGTGACCTTGATCAGCGCATTCAAGCTGGTAAGTCTTTTCTGTACATCTTTCTCTGTTCCCTCCAGAGCTGCTGCATACAGTAAGCTAGGAAATTACGCCGGAGCAGTGAGAGACTGTGAAAGAGCTATAGGCATTGATCCAAACTACAGCAAAGCGTATGGCAGAATGGGGTAAGTAAGAGCAGGTGTTTTGTGCTGGAGTTTTAATCTCAACATTGCCTTGTGGCAGTGATACTGTCGGTGGTATTCTGCCCTGGAGTACCGTGCAAAAAATGCCTAGTGTTTCACCTCTGTTGGGGGTGGAAGACGACTGCAAGTGCTTATCTAACTCTGACTTTTTACTTTATTTCTACTTTAATAGCTTGGCCCTCTCCAGTTTAAATAAACACACAGAAGCTGTCGTTTACTACAAAAAAGCCCTGGAGCTGGATCCAGACAACGACACGTACAAATCAAACCTTAAAATAGCTGAACAGAAAATGAAGGAGACTCCTAGCCCAGTAAGTTCTGAAACCAATGCTTGTTATGTGTGAGTAAGGTTAGGAGGAGATTTCTTCGCTGTAGGCGCTAACAGGCGCTGTCTGGCAGAGCCAGATGACCTGGGTTGTGTTCAGAATGCAAATCTTGTATGCAGGCAGAGGGGAGATGGTTAATGAGTCCTGCCGTGAGCGTTTCCACTCAAATCCAGAGAGGGTAACTTCTCCTCACTGCTTGAGCGCAGTCACTTTGGGCTTACTTGAAAGAGCTGGAAAAGAGACTGATGAAAAAGTGCTTTGAAACAGCAGTTTTGCCTTAAGCAGCTTTCTTAAAGTCACTACTCCTAAAATCTAGCTGCTTTTTTTTTTTTTCCTAGTGACCTGTTAGTGATACCAAAAGGGCGTTTTAGGTGGCCTTTTTTTTTTTTTACAAAGATTTTTTTTTCCTGAAGGAACCTGGAGGTTGCCTAGCCAGAAAGCTGGTGACTGCACTGCTGACATGCTCTGTGCGGGGGGACATGTTAATTTATCATTTTGAAGGGGATTTTAGTTTTCTAAAGACTTCTCCAGTGCAGAGGTGACCAAGCGGATGTGTTTAATTTGGCATTTGCAGTGGGTTACAGCTCTGCATCGCTCACATGGCTCAGCTGGTGAGAGGTGATCCGTAAGTCATGTAATGCAGACATCTGCCCTTTGACTCCCGTAGTTGGCCTAACGCGCCAAGGCTGTCTGTGACTCAGAGCTTGACGGACAGAGCCTCTTCCTTTTGTCGTCGTTTAAGGGCCAGATTCTGATAACGCTGCGAGTAACGGATTCATGTTCATTGTAACGTGCATCAGGAATTGAGAGGGTGTCATTTACTGCGTGTGGTTTCTTTGTTCTTACAGACTGGAGGTCCAGGAGGGTTCGATTTAGCTGGCTTGCTGAACAACCCCGGCTTCATGAGCATGGTAAATGCGGACATGGACCACAGCCAGGCTGTATCTGGTCTGTGCGTTGGTCTGCTCGGGGCGAAGTGTATCGGTACATGGTGTGGGGAGCTCCTGTGTTGCTTTAGCAGATTTGTTTTCATTTCTTGTTTTCAGTGTTGCTGTGAGGAAGCTGGGCTTGTATTTCACTATGGTCAAATAAAAAGCCAGTGACTTAGTCACAGGCTTCTCCTTGCGATACGCTGGGTGTGGAAAGGGTGCCTGTTCTGCTTTACCAGCCTGGTGTGTCGTGCTGTGCTTCTCCTAGCTATTTTTGTCCTATTGCTCTGTTTGCAAGTATTTCTGCCTTCAGTTTGTTGGCAGTTGAATGGGACAACATCTGCATATCTACCCAGTCATTTCTGACTAAATAGGGTGTCATTTTTTTCTCTCCCCTCTGTAAATAGGCATCTAACCTCATGAACAATCCACAAGTACAACAGCTGTAAGTTCGATCCCATCTTGTATTTCCTCTTTGAATCGCTCATTTGAGGCTCTGCATCCATCTGGCATTTGCAGTAGGACTGAGCTGGAGGGGGGAGGAAGGTCCTTGGGCCAGGAGTATGGAGGGCAGCCTTTAAACCAGTCCAGCTGTCTGAGCTAGTGTGTATTTTGGGTACTCCGGACTGCACTTAAGAGGGATCTCAGTATAAATGCTTGCAGAAGAGAGGCAGGGTAGATCGTGGCACTGGAATGAGGTTCAGGAAGGCTGGGGTCAGTGTGGCTCTGCCGCACGGTGTTTATGTGGTCTGGAGTCAGGATTTCACATCTTGGTTGGAATGAGAATATTTCCATTTTTTGTGTTACAGGGTTAGGAGGATCAGCTCACAATGTTTGTGAGATGCTTAGATAATAGAAAGCCATACAATTAGTGAGCCACGAACCTCTCCTGACCATCCTTTCAGAGCACAGGTAGGCAGTGAGTTAGAGACCTTCTGGAGCTCATTCTTCGATGGCCGTATGAGGAAATGTGGCTAAAGGGCTGAATGTCAGCCTCCACTTCCGTTTGCTTCTGCCTGCTCCTTCCACTGCTGTCGCCAGCTGGGATTCTGCACCAGATGCAGCCTGAGGGCTTCCAGAGGAAGGGGCTGCGTGCTCTGGGCCGTTCCCCACGCGTCAGTCAGTTTAGGCCGTCCTGTCTGTGGATGTCTTTTCATGCAGAGCCAGCAAATACCTTGTGTAGGAAGGGCAGTGTTTTAATTAAATAAACGTAGCGCAGGGCTTGCACACAAAAGGGGGAATGCCTGGGAACACAATAACTAACATGATTATAAATATTTCTATGTATAGCGTGGTTTAATGTTACAGTCGCTCTTCTGCAGTTAATGAACGAAAAGTTGTTGCAGAAGATTCCCTTGCAGATAACTCCGTAATCTGTGTGGGAAGGCCCTCCCATTACCCTGACGCTCGCCTCCCAGGGTAAACCAGACAATTTGTGTGTGTGTGTTCCTGCTCTGAGCAATGGCCGCTATTCCCACAGCATGTCCGGGATGATTTCTGGTGGCCACAACACTATGGGAGCAGCAGGCACCAGCCCCTCCACGAATGATCTCGCTAGCCTCATACAAGCGTGAGTAGCTGGGTGTTTCCCATGGCCTTGGCCAAGAAATGGATTTGGGGTTTTTCTGACCAGAAGCGGAACCTTCATGTAACGGTTGGGGAAGACTTAAATGCTGGGTGAAGTCCTGCCTCTTTTGGTGATGGGAGCTACTTGTTAGAGCGGAGCTCTGGCAGTCAGCCGTAAAGAACTGTGTGTGTGAGAACGCTAATGGGACCCGTTGCTTGTTGTCCTTCAGGGGCCAGCAGTTCGCTCAGCAGATGCAGCAGCAGAACCCTGAACTAATAGAGCAGCTACGAAGCCAGATTAGGAGTCGAACTCCAAGTGCCAGTAACGAAGATCAGCAGGAATGAGCTACTCCAGGTGAGGCTGTAGCCGGGAGTGCTGCTGTGCTGTGGCCAGCTGAGCGGGAATTCACGTATTTGGCTGCAGTATCTGCCTTGCGCCTTAATGTGGCAGTTTGGTGGTTGTCCCCTCCTTACAGACTGGGTTCTCTGCATCGGTGCTGCTAGTACCATGCCTCAGATGCAAGGCTTAGCCCCAAGGAGTGGTGAATAAGTACTTCCCTCACACGTTGTGCGACTGACAGACGCGTTGCGTTACCTAAGGTTCACGGTGGTTAAAGGGACGCTTTATTTTCTTAAAGATTGAATTTGCGAATGTCTTGTCTTCCTGTCTCTGCAGCGCAGTCCGTGGGAACTATGTTCTTTGCTTTAAAAACTGGAAGCCATGTGTGTGTTGCCATTTCTTGAGTTGGAAGTGTCCAAGAGGGGGAAAAAAATTAATGGAAAACCAAAATACTTTATATGACCTGCATGTTAAAGACAGATTCACGCTTCCTTTCCCTGGTCTTCGTCCCCACTCCCCCCCACCCCCCAGCCTTTCCATTAGTCTTTTTTTCTTCTGGAAGATCCAGCAAGCTGAACTCGAACCAGCATCAACAGTCTTTCTAAAGAACCTCGGAAAATTAACTCCACTGTTACATTTCTATGTTATTTGCTACATGGGAGTTTTTTAACCTGTTTTTGAAGAACGGTGCACTCTTTGCTACAGGACGTCTTTACTTTCCTGCCCACGAGCCACCTCAAAGAAGTGTTCAAGTTCTACCTAACCCCCCATCCTGCCCCGGTTAATCTTCCTGCCCGTTAGGAGACGGTAGTGTTTGAGCACTCTGGAGATCACGGGATCTTCTTGCCTCCCGGACCAGGCTTTCTGTCGATTTAGATTCGCTGCGTTTCTCATTCAGGTCTGTAGTGAAATTGCCAGTGTTGTCGGTACGTGGGAGTCTGGCGGTCACCTCAAAGGTTAGTGTAAATGTGTCGGGGGGGTTGGGACTGGCCAGGGAGAACATGCCCGCGTGTGACAACCGCTTTGGTGAACGTTCCCGGGTGCGCTGCTTGGGGTTCTTTCCCAGTCCTGACAAAATGTGTCTAGTGTTTAGTAATTATGGCTGTTGTTGGAATGATCCAATCTGTGAACTAGTCGGGTGGACAGTAAGAAAGAGATGATGTTTTTGGTGTTTAAAAGGTTTGGGTTTTTTCTTCTGCTTTTATAAATCTGTCTTTTATGCATGTAAGTAATCAACCTGGTTGACTGTGTGCTAATGGTAGGAACAGAGCGTGCCTGAGTAGAGAGCAGAAGGAATAAAAATGCGGCTTGGATAGTCAGAAATGGAGTGGCTGCTGGCTCGACGAGGCGGGTGGGCGAGGAGCGCTTACGCCTCCGCACACGCCGTGTGCCACGAGGGGAACAGCTCCCGTAGCCACCTCGAGCGACCCGCAGCTTCCTGCCCCTCTAGCATTACCCGTGTCCTTCCCTTGGCGATCAGAAAGCCCTGCCAAGTTCCCCTAGGAGTCACTAGTTGAAGCCAGAGGCTTTTGTATCGACCTCAGAATTGTTTTTGAAGTAGTTATTTGATTGTGGTGGGGAAGCCGTGTTCGCGGCCCGACTGCTGCGCAAAAAGCTTCTGGCCTGAAGGTGTGAGATGGAAATCGCCCGTTCGGGAGACGCGGCAGTGTGAGCGAGCAGGTGTATCTGAAGAGTAATACCAAGAAAAAAATTATTTGTAAATGCTCCATAAAGTAATATGTGGTTAATGTAACTTGTGAAGAATAAAGTATTTGGACACTTTCTTCGTTATCCCTCTTGCCCGGATGCTTGAAGCGAGTCCTGCGTGCCCGTGTCCAGCACCGCTGGCCCCAGAGGCTCCTGCGGGGCCAGGGCTCCGCTCCCTCGCGCTGTGGCCGCTGCGAGGCACCACCTACGGCCGCGTTCTATCCGCCTCTTCCAGTGTTTTGTTCTTTCATGCTGAAATGCTCCTCAGTGTTTCTGCAGCCATTGGAAATCGTTCTTCCCCATTCTGCTTCCCCTACTCCCTTTAAATTCTCTCCAGCTGGCTTTTGTAACATAACACAGGCGAAGCTTTAGGCTCTAGGGCAGCGTGGAAAGGAAGTTCAAGAATTGTCCGAGTGGAGGAAACTGCAGGGCCCGTTTTCCTCCCGTTTCAGTGCTGTTTCCTTTCCTTGCCTTGCTTGTTCTGTTGTAGCTCTATTTCCTCGTGTCTCTTGGTAGTGTTCTTTATATACCGCCCCGTTCAGCGTGCAGCTCTCCGCAGGGCAGCGCTCCTGCCCTGGTAAGGCTGTGGCCGGTCCTCGGTGGAGCAGGACGGCGGTTTGGGGTACCTGCGCCGCCGCGCCTGAGCTCCAAGCGCGGAGTTGCCAGCCTGCTTTTGGCGGGGCCGGGTTTCCATCCAGGCTCCTGCCTTTCCCAACTCCTCTGGGGCGTGTGCCGACACCAAACTTGATTTTATTTTTTTGTCTCGAGGTTGCCTTCGGCTCTCCCTGGGGCCTGCTGCAGCTTGTTTTGACGGAGTTTCCGTGTTTCTTTAAAAGCAGCTGGAGCCCTGCGGGCATGGGCGATGCGGGGAGGGGGGAGGCTGCTCTTCCTTGGCCGCTTTGGGCAGCTCCAGGGTGACCCCGGACCCCGCCGCTTTCCCGGCGGCCGCCCCGGTCAGCACCGGCCGCCCCGGACAGCTCTGCGGGGCCGGCGCTGCCCCGGAACACGCCGTCGCGGCTCGCGTTTCCCGCGGGCGTTATTCGGCGGCGCCCCGCAACGCCGGAAGCCGCCCACGCAGGGCGGAGTCGGGCTGACGGGCGGTCGTCGCAGCCAATGGCCAGGCGGTTTTCCCGCCGGGGCCAATGAGAGGGCGACGTGGGCGGGCGCCGTCGCGAGGGCTGCCTGGACGGGGCGCGAGCGGGAGCCGGCGCGTGAGTGAGGGGGCCGTTGCCGGGGCAACCGTGGCGGGCGGGGGCCGGGAGGCGTTAACGGGCCCGGCGGGCCGTCGGTGAGGTAACGGGGAGGGGGGGGGGATTTGGGGGTGCGGGGGGACCGGGCCCGCGGCCCCGCGCCAGGGCCGGGCTCCAGGGTGGGCCCCGCCGCAGCCGCGAGGGGCTCCGCGCGCTTCCGGGGTGCTGGGGCAGGCCTAGGCCTGCTCTGGGGCCTGCGAGCGCCCCCTCCCCAGGGCGACCGGGGCGCGCGCGGCTCTGGGGGCATCGCGCCTGGCTTCGGGGGCACCGTGAGCGCGCGTGTTTGTCGGAAAAGCAGCGATGTAAAGGATCGCGCGTGAGGGAACCCTCTTCTTTCCTTCCCCAGAGGGCTCTCTGCTTTACCTAACAGCTCTCGTTGCTTGTCTCCTTACAGGCCGCTAAGCTGGAGAGCGCCCGTCCTGAGTTAATGCCTCGTCACAGGTGTTTTCGGGCCGCCGAAGTAGCGCAGACGTTGGCGGTGCTGGCTCCTGAGCGCGGGGCTGTGGGAAAGAGCGGGCGAGGAGAGACGCGAGGTATTGCTTGTACTCGCTGCTTTGTTTTTCGCTAAGCTGCTTTCCGCCCCGGGTCAGGAGGCACCTGGGGGGCGGCCGCTGCGAGCGCTCTCGGGGGCTTGAGGCTTTGAGGTTTGTTGGGGGCTGCTGCTAGGTTAAAAAAAGAAAAGGGAAAAAAAAAAAAGGTTGGGGGGTTTGCGAATTGCTGAGTGGAAGGTATGTTCCAGAGGAGGTGTGAATGCTGGGAACAGGAGGTTTTTCTCCTCCTCTGTCCTGGGAGCTGTCTGGCTGCCTAACTCTGTAGGGGCGGGTGGTGCCTTTGCACCCAGCAGGTGCAGTCACAAGCTCTCGTGATCCCAAGGCGTTGTTGCTAACGTCGCTTTCCGAGAGAGTTCATTTGAGAAGCTTGGCATAACACCGTGTCGTCACTACACGAGGTGAAATCCTTGTCTTTCTGCTGACGCTGAAACCGCAGCGCGTGCTTTACAAAGGCAGCGTGACTCGTTAGCTGTGTCAGCACAGTGCTGATGAGCGTTGGCAGTCCTGGAGTCGACGTCTCTGGAGAGGGAGCCTGCTCGTCAGCCGCAGCAACAGGCTGCCTGCTGCGGAAGCCCTGACAACATACACTGAGATTTCAGGCTCTGGACTTGTTCAGACCTGGCTCCTCTGCTGGGTCGCTGAGGGAGCGACTCAATCGGTGTCATCCGAGCAGCGTTTTGTTCTGATGAACACCACTTCCTGCAGATACCCGGCTGAGAACCAGACCTGCCACAGATGGCCCAGCCACCACCACCTCTCTCTGTTCACTCCTGCTTGAACTGCAAACTTGGAAGAAGGCTTTAAGCTCCCTTTCCAAGTACAGAGTCAGTCAGTCTCCCACTTCCTTTTAATAAAAGCACCATTTATGCAGCCCGCTGCGCAGAAAAGGCGACAGCGATTAATACTGTTAGCCCTCAAGAGAGACTTTAGCCTCAGGAATCTTTTGTATTAAAATTAATTTGCCGCTCCAACAAGCAGGTATCCAATTATTTGCCTTGTCCATCACAGGTGTGGGTGTCAGCGTGGCTGGAAACATTCTGCATTAGTTCGTTACCCTGATTTGTGCTGCAGCGTCTCGTCAGTGCTCAGGGCTGTCTGGCAGCCCTTACCTGGTGGCCTGCAAGAGAACCTTCCGAAGGTGCCGGCGATTTGACTTTACAAGTCAGTTCGGTGCAAGTGGTAAGTGAAATCCTCTGAGGTGCTGGCTGTGCTGCTGCAAGAGCGAGCAGCAGCACAGGGACCCAGTCACATTTATGTATTTTTATAAATAGATTTTATAAATGGCATTGGTATTTTGCAAAATGATTTTAGGAAAGCAATTTTCACTGCTGCTGCGTGACACCTGGAGGGAAACGCTTTTACATTTCAGATTGAGTCGGGTTTTGAGACCTAGGCCACTCGAATCTTGCGTTTTTCTCTTGTATGAAACAACCTCTGCCTCCTCTTTCTCTTGTCCGTAGGGTGTAACAAGAACCTTGCAGTGAATTTCTCCGTAGGGTTTCCGTGTAGAGACACGTGTATTGATCGGCCATCGGAGCTTCTACTGACTCCCGGTATGGAGCGAGCAACCACCTGTAGAGGCTGCGACCCTCCCTAGCGAGATGGTGATGCTGGCTCGGGAAAGGGAGCGGGAAGGAATGTGGTAGTCTAGTTCTGAGGGTAGTACCAGAAATCCTACGTGAATGTTGAGAGGAGATCTTTAAGTTCATTTCTGGGTGACGAGTACCACCAGCTCAAGGCCGTGTTCTTTTCTTGTAGTTGAAAACCAAAGACTTGATCCTTTGGTTGGGCTCAGGTCTTCATTGCAGGATCAAGTGTTTTGTGTCTGTCACTGTAGGTGTTTCAAAGGAAACCTCTGAAATCTGAGGCTGTGCCAGTTCTGCCTGGCCAGTACAATTCTTACAAGGTTTTTAAGTTACTGTTTGCTGCAGTTAATTTTTTCTTTTCTCTGCCGGTTTCTCCGCCCATTGGGTGTGAGGCGCTGCCGCTGTTGTCTCCACCCGCTGCCTCTGGGGAGTTCAGGGGATTGCTCTGCAGAGGCTGGTGTGCAGTTTGGGATGCAAGGTGCTGTCATACGGTTTATGTTTATAAGGGGAAAATCTCTCTTGTTTTAGTCCCGTTGGCAGGTACCGAGCCCTGGAGGTCAGTCTGTGCCGTCGCCTGCCAATGCACCCACTCTAACGGTGGCTGGAGAGACGCCCACCAGCTGCCGTCCACAGGGCCTCAGGCAGGGAGCGCTCACCAGGACGCACGATGAAGGTCGTGGTCGCCAAAGTGCTGTGTCTGCTGGGCATCTGTGTCCTCATGCTGGCTGGGTCCCTCCTGCCCGTCAAGATAATTGAGGCCGATTACGAGAAGGCTCATCGCTCCAAGAAGGTTCTTGACCTCTGCAATTCTTTTGGAGGAGGGGTCTTCCTGGCCACCTGCTTCAACGCCTTGCTGCCTGCCGTGAGAGGAAAGGTAACCGCTTACGAGTGATGTTAGTGAAGCTGTGCCACTGAGTATGTTAGGGACCCCTGTGCAGGGTGGACCTCCCTCCCCTTTCCTGCCCCCGAGGCCACCAGACCTCGGCCCCTGCGGGAAGGGGGGTGAAGGCTCTGTGTCGTTCTAGAGCAGCCCATGAAGCCTCGTCAGAGACGGCTGTGCTCTGCCTGGTGTTTCAGATCAGCTGCGCCCGCCTCCCATCCAGCTGCCGCTGACTGTGCGGGTGGAATAACTGGAGACTGTTTTTGATGCAGAAGGAGGCTGAGCATCACCTGGGGTGTGAGGCTCAAAACTCCTGCCAGTTAGGGTGTGCTTAAAACACTTCCAGACAGGCACTAGCCTTTTGCTGGAAGGCAAATAGATTCCCTGTCTCTTACACTGAGGCCTGTATACAAGGGTATTAAAGCATTGAGGATCAACTTAGCGTGCATTTACAGCTGTGTGAACGCAAGAGGAATACTTCCCTTTGGAGGGACAAAGGTGATCGATTCACCGTGCGTTGTTTGCTTTGTTCCAGCTCGATGAAGTTCTCAGGCAGGGGAACATGACCGTGGACTACCCGGTGGCTGAGACCATCATGATGGTTGGCTTCTTTGTGACAGTCTTTGTGGAGCAGCTCATCTTGACCTTTCAGAAGGAAAAGCCCTCCTTCATCAACTTAGAGACCTTCAATGCTGATTCAGACGTCGGGAGTGACTCTGAATATGAGAGTCCCTTCATCAGATCTTCCCGAGGGCGCGGGTTGTACAATGAGCACGGTCACCACTCCCACAGCCTGAATATCCAGGAGCTCTCCCGCTCCAGCCCCTTACGGCTCATCGGGCTCGTGTTTGCTTTGTGTACGCACTCCATCTTCGAGGGACTGGCCCTGGGTTTGCAGGAGGAGAGCGGCAAAGTCCTGAGCCTGTTCCTGGGAATTGCCATCCACGAGACGCTGGTGGCGGTGGCTCTGGGCATCAGCATGGCCAAGACCTCGTTGCCACTGAAGGATGCTGTGAAGATGGCTGTGACAGTGAGCCTGATGATCCCTCTGGGCATTAGCATTGGGATGGCCATTGAGAGCACCCAAAACGTGGCCAGCAACATCACTTCCCTGCTGCTGCAAGGTATTGCGGGGGGCACTTTCTTGTTCATCACCTTCTTCGAGATCCTTGCGAAGGAGTTGGAAGACAAGAACAACCGTCTCTTGAAGGTTCTCTTCCTGGTGCTGGGCTACACGGCTCTGGCTGGGCTGGTCGTCTTCAAATGGTGAGCGTGGGAGCGCTGGGAAGTAAAGCTCACCTGCTTCCCTCGGAGACAAGCCGAGGGGCACATCACCGTCTGGGTGGTATTTCTGTATTGTCCTGAAGGAGGAGAATTTCTTCCTGTGTGCTCAGAGGGAGATAAAAATGAGGGTGTCCCAGCTTAGGTGTCACAAGATATTGTTGTCCCTGCCTGTTGGATCTGCGGGTGCAGCAGCTTGTGCGGAGATGAGTTAACACAAACATCGAGAATCTGGTTCTAAGGCTGCCGGCAAAGAGCTGGTCAAGCATTACCTTCCTTGTAAGCTCAGGGCCAGCCCCCTGCCTCCTTCCCCTCACACCCATTGCAGAAACTGTGGCTGAGAGTCCGCGTCCTTCACGCTCAGGCCCTGAGAAGGTGAGAAGCAGTAACAGAAACAAAGTCAGAAGCAGGTGGGATCACGGATTGCTCAGCTGCACTAAGCTGCTTTCACTAGCTTAGTTTTGAGCAAAACCCGGCTGTAATAGCTGCCAAAGATACCGTCCCTGCTGGGGCCGCTCGGTGCGCCCGGTGCCACGGAGCTTCCGTTGTAACCCACAAGTGGCTCTGGGAGATTTTGTGTCTCAGAGCGATTAAGGAAAGAAACGAGGTTGGGCCGTGCCCTTGTCCCGTGCTTCGTGCCCTGCATCTCATCTGTATGTCGAGCGTTCCCTAAAGAAAAAACCTCTGGCAGCGTGTTGATGTGTCGCTGGAAAATCCTCGTGTCCCTGTCTGAGGGCCCTTCCGCAGCCCGGGATCTATTCATTCGTAAGCAACGGGCAGCAGCGATTTCCAGCATTAATATTTTTAGGGCAAGTGCTTGCGTTTAAACAGTCTGCAGCGAAATGGGTTTAGCAACCACCGTCAAACACATCTCGTCTCACGTGGCCGTGGCCGTGCCAGTGCGTGCGCGAGAGCTGCGCTGCTGCAGCTTTGCAGGGTGTTTTGTCGGTGTTCTCAAAGGAGCGAAAGCTCTTCCCTGGGGCTTTCTGGGGTTGCGGAAGGGCTGATTAGAGGCGCTCGCCATCTGACTGCGCACGAGCAGATCTCTCCGTGGCTCCAGAGCGCAGCCCCCAGGGAAGCTCAGCCTGCTGCGGATCCCGTCGTCATCCTTCGGATTTGCCCTCCCAGGCGAGGAGCTCGGATCAGAGACCTCAGCCGGGAGCCTGCCCTCCCCGCTCCGGTAACGCAGCCGCGCTCCTCGCCGGCCTTTCGCGGGGGATGCATTTTAATTAGACGTAGCCTTCGCTTCTGCAGCAGCTTCCGCAGGCAGAGCGGAGCTTTTTGGAAGCGCTGATGGAATGATAACGACGTGGAGCGGGCTTAGCCATGGCGCAGACCCTGTTAGCGTGATCCAAGCGGGAAGAAGGAGGGGTGAGACTGTGAAGCAGCATCTCGGAGGCAGTGGTTGGCGCAGGTGCAGCGTGCGGAGGCTGACGAGGATCTTCTGACAGTTCCTGGTGCTGGGTATTTTAATTGCCGCAACGTAGCGAACTCGATTAATCTTGCTTTGAAGAACCTGGAGTGGAAGGGGGGAGGGAGGGTTATTTTAGGCCTCAGATGACACAAATTAGCAGGGCCTGATGAGAGTGTGATTTGCCTGGAGGTGATAAACCTCTGTGTGTTAGTTCACTTCTCGCAGGCAGCTGTTGCGGGGTGGCACGGCTCCCACCGGGCGTTTCTCCGTGCTGGTGCTTGTCCCGGGCAGGTGGGGGGAGAGGGGAGGCTGCGGTGGGGAGCACAGCCCCGGGTGCCCCTTCTCTGGGGCAGCCCCTGCCTTCCTGCCTCCACCTCTCAGGGTCTGCAGCTAACGCCTTTCTTGAGGGGTTTTTTCCCCCATATCTGAGCACGGGGCAGGGCCCCCAGGTCACGGTGTACCCTAGCACCCCGTTCCCCCCTCTCAGCCTCCTCATCCTTCCTCCCCCCAGCCCCATCTGCAATCCCGGGGCTGTTGATGGGAGGAGATTTAACCGGTGCCCAGAAGATGAGTAGGGTCCTGCTCAGGCAAGCGGGGCTGGGGTCAGTGGGACGACGGGGGCCGGGCGGGAGCCTCCGTCTTCCCCCCTTGTTGCTTCTGGTGGAGTTTGGGAGCAGGGAGGGGGGAGCAAAGCCCCTCTTCCCCCCTCGCTGGGGCTGCTCCCCTGCACTGGAGGGGGTTTATTCACCTGTGAGCAGCAGCGTCCAGCACTCGGGCGTTGGTTTAGGAGCGGAGAACGATGAGCCCCAGCTGCTGCCCCCAATAAAGGCTCCGGCCTTCTCCCCGTGGTGTCGCTTGTTTATTTGAAGTCCCCTGTCGCTCCGCCGGCTGCTCCGTGCCCGCATCACGCGGCGGACACACGTGCACGTCCCCGAGGTGGGCTGAGCCCCCTGCGAGGCAAACCCCAGCGAGGGGACGGGGCAGGGGGCAGCTCGGGGCTGCTGGCTGGACCCCCACAGCGCTGTGCCCTCCGCTCCCCCCTTCTCCCAGCCCGCGGCCCTCACGGCATCGCTGTGATTCAGCCGTGCGTGCGCAGGCAGCAGCCTCTCGGCGTTGCGTAAGGCTTGGCGGGGAGCTGGGGACTGAATGAAACAGAGGAGGAGCCGCAGCGAAAATGATCAAGGAAACTCATTCATTTCCTCTAACGAGTAGTATCCGTCCGGCTCATACCGCTGCGGGGGGCTGCGGGACGGGGGGGTGCACGGCAGCGTGGCTTTTCAGCGGGCTGTCCCCCCACCCCAAACCGTCCCCGCGGTTGCTGGCCCGGGCCTTGTCCCCATGGCGGAAGGCTGGTGACCCCCCGCTGCTGCCGGGCCCTGCGGTGCATCTCCACGGGATGCATGTTGACGGGCGCGTGGGTGCCGCCACGGCCCCGCTCCTCCACCGGCAGCTATTAATAGCAGCTGCGGATTTTAATTGCTGCCGCTCAGGAGCGAGCGTGAGTCATGCAGCCCGGCCTGGCAGCCACCGGCCCCAGCCCCGGCAGACCCCAACCTCGGCAGGGACCTTCCAACTCCCGGGGCCTGTGGTCGCCTCGAGCTGCAGCCCCGCTGTCCCCAACGCCGGCGGCGGGGCAGGGAGCCGGCTTTCCTGCAGCAGCAGAGCTGCATGGCAGGACCCTCGGAGCAGGAGCCAGCCCCTCTGCGGTGCAGCCTCGCCGGGGACGCTCAGCCCTTGAGCCCGCACCCTTAAGCTGCTCAGGTCCCAAGGCGGCCGGCAGTGGGGCTCAGCCATGCCAGGGGGTGGGCTGGGGGTCCCACAGCCCCACCGGGTGCCACCTGAGGACCCCTGGGGTGTTCCCTTGCAGGGGGGTTGTGGTCCGGGTGCTGCTGCGAGGGGCAGCTCTGCCTCAGCCGGGGCCTCAGCAGGGTTTTGGGGCTCCCGACTCCATGCTGCGACGGCACCCACGGGAGGGACACTGCGGTTGGTGACAGAGACGCTGCGGTGCCACTGCGCACACGTGTGTGTACACGCATGTGCAGGGACTCCTGGTCCCATGCTGGTCGGGCGCAGTGGCAGCGCAGGCACCTGTGTCCCCAAAGCTGGACCCCACTGCCCAAGCCACCCCAACCGCCACGGGGGCTTGCGCCACCCCTGTGCGTGGGAGCGACGGCGTCCGTCTGTCCTGTCTGGCTGTCCCTACGTCCCCCTGTCACCATCCTTGGGCCTCTGTCCCCACCCATGTGTCCCTGGGCTGTGTATCCATGTTCCTCTTCATGCGTGTTCATGTCCCCACCTGTGCCTGTGTCCATGTGTGCTCCCTGTCCGTGTGTCCCTATCCCTGTCCACGTGTCCCCGTCCATGCATCCCCATCCCTGTGCATCCCTGTCCATGTGTCCCCATCCCCATGTGCCCATCCCTGTCCGTCTGTCCCTGTCCGTGTGTCCCCATCGCTGTCTGTGTGTCCTCATCCCTGTGTCCCTGTCTGTCCCTGTCTGTCCCTGTTCATGTGTCCCCATCGCTGTCCATCTGTCCCTGTCCCCGCATAGCCATCGTTTCTGTCCCTGTCCATGTGTCCCCGTCACTGTCCGTGTGTCCTCATCCCTGTCTGTCCCTGTCCCCATCCCTGTCCGTGTGTCCCCATCCGCTGTCCGTGTGTCCTCATCCCTGTCTGTCCCTGTCCCCATTGCTGTCCCCATCCCTGTCCGTATGTCCCCAGTGCTGTCCGTGTGTCCTCATCCTTGTGTCCCTGTCTGTCCCTGTCTCTGTCCCCATCCCTGTCCATGCGTCCCTGTCCCCATCGCTGTCTGTGTGCCCTCATCCGTGTGTCCCTGTCTGTCCCCATCGCTGTCCGTCCGTCCCTGGCCGTGTGTCCCCATCCCTGTCCATCCCTGTCCCCATCGCTGTCCATATGTCCCTATCGCTGTCCATGTGTCCTCTTCCCTGTGTCCCCGTCCCTGTCCCCATCCCTGTCCCCATTGCTGTCCATCTGTCGCTGTCCGTCCGTCCCTGTCCGTGTGTCCCCATCCCTGTCTGTCCCCTGTCCGTCCCTGTCCCCATCCCTGTCCCCATCGCTGTCCGTGTGTCCTCATCCCTCTGTGCCGGTCTGTCCCCGTCGCTGTCCCCGTCGCTGTCCCC
>VZSC01003008.1:38634-85081 GCA_013398225.1 Steatornis caripensis | reverse complement strand
CAGCTAAGCTGTAGCATCCCCGTGGATGAAAGACTGGAAACANCTGCTTCCCCTCTGCTTGCGACTGAACGCCAGCCTCGTCTCTTCTGACCCAGCCGTAATCCGTATCTGCCCGACGTCCTTTTGCGTCTGCCGCCGAGCCAAAAGCCCCGCTCCCGCCAGCGGTGCGGGGACCGGGGGAGCGCCGCTCTCCCAGCGCTGGGGACGGCAGGATGGGGCTGAGCGGGACCTGCTGCCACGCTGCTGGCTGGGAGGCGGAAGACGTCCGAGGTAATTCCCCCAGCTAAGCTGTAGCATCCCCGTGGATGAAAGACTAGAAATGTAACTCTGTTATTGCGGGAAACCGCAAAAATACAACAAAATAGAGGGTTGTCGCTATCCATTCTCTGCAGACTCTGGATTCTATCAGTCTGAAACAGTAAAAGTACCGACGTTAAAAGTGGATGGAGTTAGTGTCTCATAAACAAGTAAAGTCTGTGATTATCTGCCCTCCAGGAACCGAGATATTTCTAAGAATACAAATGCTGCCCTGGCACTGGCTCAAGACACTGGTAGTGTTGTAAGACCAGCCTAGCCGCTCGTCAAGCCGGGCAACTCAACTCCAAACACGGATTAGGCTCTTTCGCTTTAATCTCGCATACTATTAACAAAACTTTGAATATTCTCTATCACCTGCTTTTTGAAAAAAAAAAAAAATTAAAAAAAAATCAGAAGTGTAGCAGAAGACAGCCTAAAAGGCTTACTTCAAAGCTTCAGTATCGGCCTCCTAAGGAAGAAAAACACAAGCTGGACCTGCATCAAAATTTCTTCTAGACTTGGAGGCGTTTGGATCCCTGGGCCTCGGTTTAACAGGCATGCAAATCCTCAAATTCCCCCGGCTTCTGCTCTCAGCCCAGCTGAATCCCAGCTTGAGACTCCCGCTATTTCAAGGGAGAGCTGCGAAGGGCTTCATGGATTTAAAGAACTTCGGAGCAAGCCTGATGCTCGCCCCAGCCTGAAACCTTGGCGGGGCTCCGAGCCGAGCACGTGCCAGTGTCCCTCCGCTCCTCCTCGTCCCAGCGAGGCCTCGGAGCCACCGCGCTCAAAACCTTAGAGGAAAACTTTGTGTTGTGCTTTCGGGCTGCTTCGAAACCCTGGCAACAAAACCTCCTCAGGAAAACAAAGCTCCAGAGGGTTTTGTGGTTCCTCTTAGCCTCTCGTTTCTCTTTGTCTTGTTTTTCACTTCTAGTGATGTCACTGTCGAATCTACAGGGTTTTTTTATTTTTATTTTTTTTAATAAAAATCCTCAAGAATTTGAGTTCGGGGAGAAACTTTGAAGACTCCTGTGCGTAAACATCCATCTGTTCCCTTGCATGTGCATCTGAGGTACTGGAACCGAAACCCTTCTGGGGGAGTTTGTTTTGCTGTTCCTAGATGTGCCGACACGATGGGCAATTAATCTAGGCAGGATGTTCAGCAAGGACCAGCGGGGCTGTGTTGTTCAAATGTGCTTTTGAAAAGAACGGGAAATGTACTTTTTTTGCAAGAAACCTCTGTGATTTCCATACAATGCTGTTTCATTCGGAATTGAGTGGATTTTGGTTAATAAATGTTGAACGCACTACGAAATCAGTACCTTGCAAAGGATTGCTCAGCAGAGGGCCGATTCCGGCAGGAAATTATTTCAACTTGTTGGTTCGTCTTTCAAATTGGATTTAGAAGACAAGCAGCTGAAGCCACTTGAAAATGGATTTAGGGGCCACTTGAACTTTCTACCGTGGATGAACTCAATTTTGTTCTACATGACAGCAAACCCTTTGTGGTATTTTACCAGCAACGGAGGCTGCTGCGCTTCTAATCCTGAACACAAAGAAATGGAAAGACCTTAAATAGCTGAGAGTGAAAAATGAACCCATCCAGGGCAAGAAGATCCTTCTTAGAACTGACCTTTCGCCTTTCTTTATAGGAACTTTGTTATTTACTTTGCACTGGAAGAGAGTTACTTGCCTCAGAGAGTTCACAAAAACGCTGGAAAACAGCCACGAAAATTTGGCACTCCAGGTATAAAATCTACTCCCTCGCCCTTTACTAACACTGATAATCGTAATAAATGATCTCTAACTTGCCATTAAAAATTAAAATAAATGAACTTGCTCTCAGCAGGAGGAGAGCAGACTGCTACTGCAAGGCTTAGCACGCAGGGAGCCGGCGGTTTTCCCAGGAGGGTGAGCCAGGCAGAGCCCGAGCCGCAGCCGGCCAGCCCGGCAGCGCGGCCGCAGTGCGGACGAAGGCGTTACTTACTTGGGACCCTGTTAATGGCTCGCAGCGGCCGAAGTACCCGGACGGTGCGGATCGCAGACAAACTCACGTTGTGTCCGTCCAGCGAGTACTCCATCATGCTGCGGGGGGGAAAGAGGAAAGGCGTCAGGATGCGGGACGCTCGGTCTGCGGGCACTAGGGTGCTGGCGCTGCCCGGGGTTGGGGCCGTCGCTGCCTGGGACGAAACAAACCCACCTGCTCTGTTTCTGCAGCTCATAACGTGCATCGTGCTGTCAACAGGGGATCGAAGGGGTATTTCAGCCTCTAAGAGACTGAAAATACCCACACGAGCAGTGACAGTGCAGGGGCTGGCAGCAGACGTGCTCCCGAGCTAACGAGCTGCAGGCACCGGTAACACATCTTAAAGCAGGACTTGGCCCGACGACGAGCTGCAAAGTCGGGGCTGCAGCAGCCGAGGCGGAGGGGGCGCCCCCAGCTACGCGCTCAGCTCCCCCGGCCGCGCTGCTCGCCCTTTCCATCAGCTCAGCGCCCTCCGGCCGGCGGCGCACCCGCAGCCTTCCCGGGGAGATCACAGCACAACTCCACGCAGCTCGAAGTCAGTAAGATGTTTCTGGTACTACACCCCCTACTAGCACCCCAGCGTATTTTCACACCAGCTTATCTCTCCCCCTGTGACAAAAATGTGAATAACCGAGCCGACAAATGACGTTAAAGTAGCTTAGTTTCCATTTTATTATTAAGAATAGGGAACATTTTCTTTTTCATGCTCCGTCTCCGTTTCACATAAACATTTCTCTCCCAGGCTGGGAAGAACGTTAAGTCAGTTCTCTTGCTCTTTTATAGCAACGAGTGGCAAATGAGTGCAGTGGTGTTTTTTTTTAATGGGGTTATGGCTAGTTAGCGTGGCTGTAATTACAATTTATGAGTTTGACTACAGGGGAGCACTTGTAAATATGTCACGAATCTCTCACCATGCCTGTTCAAATAACATAACAGCATCCAAAGCAACCCTGTGAGTAAGCTGTCAGATCCCACGGAGAAAGAGCTTTTGTTTTGTTGGGTTTTTTTATAATAAACAAACAGATACGGAAGGAGGAAGGCAAGTACAAGCCGAACCGCTGCAACCAGGCGCTTCAGAAGCTTCAGCGGAAAGAGAGATTTTCAACTGAAGCACCCCGCAGCCAGGATGGATCGGAATGGTCAGGTGCCATCAAGAAGCAACCGCCGAACGGACTGAAGCAACAGCTGAATGGACTTCAGGCAACTGCACGCGCAGGTTTAGTTTCGGGCCAGCCTTGCTCAGGCGCATCGTTGCCGCTGTGCCCGTGCTCTGCTCTGCCAGAGCCTCGCACTTTGTATTTGATGCCTTGCCCTGCCCTACGAAGCTTAATTGGGAATACCTAGACGTTCTGATGTTTGCTTCTCTTTTGTCTTTGCCCTGAAGCTGTTTGGTGTAAGCCCACGATACCACTGGCGTTGCACCGAGGCGACTCTGGCCCGTTAGCCTTAATTTGCCGTGCAGAGGCCCTGGTGATTTTTGAGCTGGTTTTAGTGATAACATTCCAGAGTTATATATATATATTTTTTCTGAAGTAGTTAGTGAGTCTTTACAAATCAAAACCACCCTAAAAGCTTGTACGTAGGAACTGAGCCGAACACGACGAATAGCTTTAAAACTGCACGGCACGAACACAGGATTTAAAACCAGGATTTAAATCTAACGTGTGTTCGTAAAGCAGCCGGAGCAGAGCAGCGGGAAGCAGCCCGGAGCTGCGAGAAGGACCACACAGTGGGAAAGCCATCGGAAATGCCCCTTCACACCTGCACCGAGGGGCCTGGAGCCAGCGCCAGGTGTCTGCTCTAAACAGACCTTGCAGCAATAGACAAAGCATTGTTTAAAGTCCCTGAAGTGAATAGCGCCGAAGCCTGAATCTGTTCGCTGGCGCGGTCCCAATGCAGCACGCTCACAATTTACCGGGTGGCTGAGTAAGTGGATTTTAGTGTAACCGATACAGGTTTTGAACGACTAATCGCATGTAAAAGGAGTATGAAATGCTCCGGCGGGAGCTGCTTTTGTGCTCCAGAGAGCACAGGCTACTATTAGCATGTTACAGGGCCAGCCCGTGGGGCCTCACTTTTACTTGGCCCTTGGAGTTTCTATGGGGCTGATAAAAGATGAATAATCCCGGATTTGGCCTAGGAGACAGACTTTGTGACCCTGATACTTTGGGCTTCCATGATACTCCATTTAGGATTTGAAAGTTAAGTCTCAGGGAGATTTACATCACCCACTGAAGCCAACCCGAGCCACTTGGCAGATTCCAGATTGGTGAAGACACCTGAAACCTTCAGTAAAAAAGTCAAAGGTTTCTTTGTCAAGGCCACGCCTGGGGTCCTGTTCTCGTGTCACACTTGCAAACCAAGAATACCCTGGGAATGCCCACCAGAAACCTGCTGGAGCTGGAAATTTTGGGTATGCAGGCACCAGAGGTCTGGGAGGGCTGGCCCTTGGCAGGTGATTCTCTACAGCCTCTGGGTGCTGAAAAAAAGGAGGCACAAGCCTTTGCGATGTCTTCTACCACGAACAGCTTCCAGCCCTTCAGCTGTCAAGTTAAAGATGTCCAAAGCATATCGTATGAGCCTGCAACGTCTCCAGGGACCGGATGCCCAAGAAACCTCTCTGGTTTCAGCTCTTGTGGACAACATTTTTGCTGCTCGGGAAATTCTTTCAACTTGGCTGCTGGACACACCGAAAGGTTGTAAGCTCCATTCGGTTTGAAATTTTCCAGGGTAAATTTCTCAGGCGAGCAAAACTTGAAAGGGCTTTCAGCGCCGGAACGAACTTCAGACACAATCTGGTGCTAGAGGCACAATATATGTTTATTTTGCAGTTCCCCCTGCTCACCCTCCGCTGTCTTTGGCATACTTGCTAGTAAGCCAAATCAGCTCATTTGAGGCGACCGAATGGGACAAACAAAGCAGGCAGCACTATCACTTGTTTCCCTTCCTATCGGAAAAAGCCTCATAATAACTTCATTACATCCACCTGCTTGCTGGAAAAAGCAACTCTTGTTATTCTGGTAGTGTGCTCCCTGCTAAAATCACCTCCAGTTTTAGGAGCAGACACTGGGTCAAAAGGTGGTGGCGGGAGAGGTGAAGAACCCCAGCCCATGGCACAGCGTCTTGTTGCCCTTCACCAGCGTTACCAGCCAGCCCAGCTCCCCACCCAGCCTCTCTTCCGAGAGATGGCTAATAATGTCACAGGCATGGCTCGAATACACCAAAATCATCTGGAGGTGGCCCAGGATGAGCCAGAGAAAGGGCCGTTCCTCTTCTCGTCTTCAGCCTGAGCAACGCCAGGCTGGCAGCAAGGCTTCCCGTCGGGGTCTCCTGGTGCTTCTGCTGGTTTCATTCTTCTCAAACATATCAAGAGTGGAGAAACGCCCCGGGAAACTACCACCCTGACTCACCAGCCCCCTTCCCCTCGTCCCAGGTGCTACGTGAACACGGATCCCGGTGCCAAAGGCGACTCTGAGGTAGGAGCAGAGGGCTCAGCCTTTCTGCCTGCACGGGCTTATTTTATTCTCCCGCTTCGCTAGGATGTTGTTCGATGACGCGGGGAACCTCTGCTCGCCCATCGGGAGGGCTCATCCTGCAGGTTCAGCATGGGCAAACACCGTCGGCGCGTTGGTTACGGAGGGCACATTTCCGATCCCGAGTTCCCCCTGCAACCACAGCTTTGCTCTTCCCCTACCACTTCTGGCTGAAACGCTGCAGCAGCTTCGGAAAGAAAAAATCATTAACTGCTGCTTTTGTTGTCCCTGCTGTTCTTTGCTGGGCTGTAACCGCACACGGGTTCAAAGGAAGCTCTGCTCAGGAGCGCTCATGTTTTATTCAAACCAGTAAGGCCATTCCTAATTGTATTCCAGACAAATAACATGGAGCAAAACAAAACTCCATTAGTGCAGTGAGGATTATACATCACTAATGTAAGGGTAAAAATGCCCCAACATATTACAGGAAGGTTCTAATTAACCCCAGGCCGGTCATTATAGACCCAGGAATGCAGAAATAAGGCAGAGCTGTGTAATTAAAGCAGCCTATCCCTTCCTAGGGTATACTAAGCAGGTAAGGGAGCCTGGCGTCTCTAAAATCCATTTATTTATAGAAAAAGTGTTAGACCCGCCAAGCTTTTATTCCACTCAGTTTTTCCCTATGCGTGTGTGGAGGGAACTGGTGTTAAAAGCACCCAGGTCTTCCTTGTATCTGTTTATTAACACGTCCTGCACAAATAAGCAGCTATGGGAGACGGTGTTAAAATGCAAACCAAGAGAAGTTTACAGGAGGCATTTACGCGCACTTGTAATTTGGGTCAACTCCTGGCCAGCTTCTTCCACGGGGATTTCAACCTTCTGAACCAGATTTTTGGGCTACATTCTCCTCGGCTGGCCAATTTCTGCCTCTCTGCCTCGCTCTAACGGTCTCATGTAGCAGGAGCGGGGCTGAGCTGCCGTGTGCTTTTTCCACCCGTTCTGGAGACGGCAGACTTGACCGCGAGCGCCGGGACGTACTGGCCACGGCAAGGACTAGATCAGCGTGCACTTGATTTAACAGAGGTGACGCTGGTGAAAGGATCGCTACTGAAAACCCGACGGCTTTTGCCCCGGCATTCATACCCCACCCCGTCATGCGGCGCCGTTGCCCGAGGTGAAACCAAACGAGACTTAGGAGACTTTGCCTTGGCTTGAGCCTGGCAGCTTGCGCGACACGTTATGAAAGCCAGCCAGGACAACCTCCAGATTTGGCTCTCTGGGGTTTTCTTGCTTTCACCGCGAAGAGCAAGTTTATGAGGTTTTGTTACTGACCCTGCCATCACGATGAAGAAGTCCAGGCGATTCCACGTATCTCCAAGGTAACACTTCTGCCCGAAGATCCCCAGGGCCACCATCTTGATGACCATCTCCACCGCAAAGAAAGCGAAAATGAAGTCGTCAAATGCCTGGAGACCGGTAAAAGATTATTACAGTCAGTTCTGCTGTGCGCTCTCTTATCAGGGAAAGGGAAAGCAGAGACCCGAGCGCTCCCGCCGCAGACGCTCTCTGTGTACCCTGGCGGATGCTGCAAGGCAAAGCACCGGTGCCAAAGGGCCACCTACCACACTCAGAAATGAAACCTGCAATACCTGACGGGCGACCGCCAACCCCCAGCATAGCTCCCGGGTTTGTCCTCTGCCTGGGAAGCATTAGCACCTTCTGTTAGTCGACTGACAAAGATACAAGGACATCACTGTTGGACAGGCTGGGTATTTTGCTTGGCATTTAAAGCCTATGCATTCAACAGCAGCTTGCGGTTGGGTCCGTGAGATCTCGGCAACTTGCAGCGGAAGCTGCATTTCCAGTCTGGGCAGCTCATACCTCCTAGAAAGAATTTGTCCCATCTAGCACAGGGGGATGTGCTTCACCTCTGATGCCTTCACGGACTCCCAAAGGGACCAGGTTCCTACCCACAGACCCAGACAGAGCTGGGAGTGAACGTGCACATCAAGCAGAGGCTGAAGCAGCAACTACAAGGGCACTTCTGCTGCACGTGAGGAAAGGCTGGAACGGTTCCTCGTGGTGCAGAGGCTCGGGGCATCCCGCTGGCAAGCCTGCGTGCCCAGCGCAGGAGCCTCTTGATGAAGGTCGAAATTTTGGGGTTTAGATTACTGTGAAAACACGAAGAGAAAAATAAAAGCGCACAGATGAATCCACTGCTGCCCTATAGAACGTGCTTCAGCCCTTACTTAAAGAATGACTTCTGGAGAGCAGCGGGGACTCGGACGGCTGTGACTTCTCCAGCCTTCCTGGAGACTACGGGCGCACGTGCGAAACGTGGATATACTTGAAGACACCACGAGATGGACTCTGTTGTGAATACTCTTCTACGTGTTGCCTGTGAACTTGAACATCAGGAGACACAGATTGCTTTTAAATCACGCGCGGAGGCTTTGTTGTTTTGAATGACAGACTTGATAAAGCACAGGAACTTCTCGATCTACAAACACGACTGCTGCTGTCCAAACCGCTCTCTTACTGACCGTGCTGTTTGGTACTGTGTCTCTGGCACTTCCACGTTGAGGCCTGAGCGGATTAATGGTAAAATTAGCAGAGCATGCACACGGAAGTCAAGTTCCCATGGCGGATCCGTGTACCTCTGCGTGGCTGTGCGTGAGCAGCATCTTTTCTGGCTGTTGGTTTTATCAGCCAAGCTTTCCCTTGATAAACTACACAGAAGTTTTGCTCCATTATTTCGGTTCATTTAATAACTGGCATCCTAACACCTCTGTAAAGAAGTTCAGGCTTTTCTACCTCATGCTCTGGCTTCCATTGCCTCCTGTGAGCTGTGACAGGGTGAGGGAGAACGATGGCTTTACCTGCAGCCCTATTCAGCCTGCAAACCCTTCAGGACAACACTTTGTTTCTTGCGAATACAGTCAATATATTGTAATCATTCAGCTGGTATTAGAAACCAAATTCAGTGCCTGGGCTCTTCGCAGACTGCTGTTCTGGGGAGAACAGAGCATGCAAGCCGTGCGACTGCAACGTGATTAAATTACGAAAAAAAAGAAGGAAATAATGATCTCCTTCCATAACGAACCTCGAGTGGCTTCTCAGTTCATCTGGTTTACTTGGCTCTGCATTTAACAGATCCTCTTCTAAGGCTGAAAGAGGGTTTGATGATAAACTCTGCTATTCCTGGCACTTGCAGGCAGTTCTGCACCGATCTTTGACAGAGGCAGGAGAGGCTGGTTGGCAGGATCCCACCGGCCTTCCCGTACGGCTGAAACACTCGAAGGCAAGTAACGCAGCAGATCCGTGTGGGATTCCAACGAACCAAGCCCGTTACACCACCACATGGCGGTAGTCCCTGCCTAGGTTGATGCAACGCATTAGAAGCGAGGATCGTTGATTCCAAGCCTGAGAACCGAGTTGCTGCAGGAAGCCCAGCGCCAAGGTGCAGCCCACACACCAGATGCTGCCGGGCCGTGCTTCCAAAACGAATCCTGCGGGCATATGGCAGCGAGGGGAATGCCAGGACGCAGCGAGGGATGAAGTGCTGAGTGTGATGCCCCACTAAACGTGGTCTGGCCAACAAGGGTCTGTGAGCTTTGTACGCGTATGCATTTCCCAAAGGTCAGGTATCCCGGCACTTGGCGATGCTGCGCTTCAGCGGGTGGGCTCTGCTGCGGAGGAGAGCAGGCACGGGCCTGTCCTGTGCTTTTTTATTCATGAAGAAGGGAATGAACTGGGAAAGTCAGCGGTGCCGTACTGCACATACCAAACTGCAGCAATCCAAGAGATGCCAGCAGTGAGGTGGCTGGGGTGGAACCAGCTGACTGCGAGCAAGAGATTCCCTGCAGCATTTGTCATCCTGTAATTAAAAAGTGTTCAACACCTCCAGTGGGAGCTGGACGCCGAGTTTTGAGCCCCCCTACCCTCACTGGTTGTGTAGAGAAGGGATCTCGCTGGGGTGAGTCCAAATCAGTCAGCCTTCGGGTCTCACCTAGGGCCGTGGCAGCAGGTCTCCTTGGAGAAGAGACTTTGCATTGGAAAAACCACCCCTATGGGAAGGGCTTTCAGGCTGGATCCCGGGGAAAAGGGAAAAGACGGGGGTCCCAGCTCCCGGGATGGCCACCCCACCGCACCCCACACGACCCAGGCGAGCGGGGCAGCGTGGGATCCTTACCTCCAGGATGGTGCACCGCTCCGACTGGCACTCCACGTCCTCGCAGGGCTGGAACATGCCCAGGGTGACGCAGTTCAGGAGGATGACCAGCATGCTGACGTGCTCGAACCAGGTGAGAGGAGGGTGTTAAGGAGAGCACGTGCTTCAGCGGCCATCGGGAAGGGGGAAGCTGGAGCACCGCGCTATTTACACGTCAAAAAGCGTTCACTTCTACCGCAAGCACAAAAGAAAACACTGCCAACCATCCCAGATTTGCTAAGGTCTGAAGTTTTTGGCAACTGAAGAGAAGGCCTTAGAAAGGGTACTCCTGTTGAGATGAAGGGACAAAGGATGCCTTTCATTTCCTACAAAGCAGCAAAGTCAGAGAAGCACAACCAGGCCCATGGCTACGCTTTCCATCTCAAATCCTCCTCGCCGCCATCCTCTTCTGTACTTCATGCACGCCCAGGGGCAGCCGAGAGCACAGCCACCTCTGTCCTCCTCCCACAGCAACTTTCATCTCCAGATCTCAAAGGGTTTTACCAGTGACTCACCCTACACATCCGCTAGCATTAACTCTTTCACTAACAAGCTAAAGAAAGCAAGATAAAGGAAGAAGAATTAATTCAGGCTCCACCAGAAACCCGGCTTGTGCCCGGTTCCTCGCTCCAAGCAGTGGGGTCGCTCTCCTTGCTTCCATCTTGAGTCACGGGAACTGGTGCTGAATGCAGGCCATCTCCTTCCTACCCAGTTTCTAAGTCTCAAGTTGCTAGAAAGTCCATTTTTAGCTCAACATCGTGATCGAGGACGAAGGCAAAACAAAGCCAAGCTGGCCGCACAAGCTGGTAGGGCCAAGGTTGGCAGCATGTTGGGATACGGGGTGTAAACCGGGACCCAGCACAGGCTTCGAAGGAGACGGAAAGGGCTCAAAGCTGGATGTCTCCAGTTACCCAAAAAAAGACCATATTCTCTTACAGGACCAACCAGTGTTCAACTGCACTAACACTAATAGTTTCAAAGCAGTGAGCGGTGATTTGCATCAGGGCAAAATAGGCCCAGGGCTTACGATTGCTGCTGCTGGGACGACTGTTAAAAATAATAAAAAAAGATTTGGGGGAACTAAACGGGAGTTTCACAAATTAAGCCTGAATGAGAGAACTGTTCGTAGGAAAATAATTGGAAACATCTGTGTATGAATAAACCTTTCTGCTTTCAAATACACAAGCGTATGTGAGCAAGGGATCACGGAGAAAGAAGCAGATAGACATTGCCTTATTTCCGATAACAACAATTCTCCTGCTGTGGAAACCTGAACAAAAATACCTACTATATTTATCTCTGCTGCTTTAGAGGTATTTTGTCTGGCATTTTAGCGGTTCAGGGTAAGTTTTGTTGCAGCGTAAGATTAGGCAAGTGGAGGGCTGCAGTCTCGAACTACTTTTGTACACACGCTCTCATTTATCCCGATTAAAAAAAAGGAGATAAATCAGTGGGGTCGAGTCCTGCAGCTTCCCTAAAACCTGAACCCAAACCACTTCTGGTTTTAGAGAGGGCTTTAATTTGAAAATTCAGAGCTAGGAACACCTTGGAGCCCATGCTGGAGACCAAACACATCAGACTTGGAAACCCGTATGTCTAAAATGGAAATGCATGAAATCAAATGAACAAAGGAACTGAAACCCCAGGCCACCCCGTCAGCGATGCAGAAGGAGCTGGAGCAGGCGAAGCTCCTGGCCACAGCCCCGGAGGACTTGTGCATCGCTGAAACACCAACGTCGGTTTATTTTCATTTCTCCCTCCCTTCAATGACTTCTTTCTGATTTTTGACATCTTTAGGGGCTCTTTGGATCCCCTTCCCTTTCATCTAATTAGAAGCAGAGTGGCAATCCTGCTCCATAGAGAAAACAGCCCGCATCAGACCCAAACAAAGCCCAACCCACGTCTGCATCCTACTTCCAGCATTTGCATTGCTTGACGGGATTCATGTGGAACTCCCTGTAAACACGGCTCCTGCGCTATTCCCAGGGTGCCGGCAGTTGCATTCATTCACTTATTATACTTGCAGATTTTTTTTTTTTAAAGTAAAAAAATAAAAGCATGCAGATTTTGAACTAAGTAAAAAAGGTGTAACTATGCTGATGAATCCGGTCTCCTGCTTCCCCTGAGGCGGGGAACACGCCGGCCCTGTACCTGCTTGCTCCAGCCTTGCTCCTCCGTCCTGCCCTGGGACGCTGACCCTGGGCTCCTGCCGGCTCCATCCCCTGCTGCTCCAGCAACGGGGACGCATACAGCCTAGGCTCTTCCCTGCCGCAGGAGCGACACGGCTTTGGAATCCACCACCCACCAAGGGCTGCCGGTTGCGTTCCCGTTCTCCATCCTGCTCTCCCTTGCCTGAGCCCTCGTTTCCAGCAGAACCCACCAAGAATTCGGTTTTGTTTTCCATTAGAAAACACTGACTTGTCAAAAGTGAATCGTCGGCGCGGACCACTTGATGGCAACATTCAATTATGACAGCCTTTTTTGCATAAAACACAGAAAGGCGGAGGCACAGCCCGCTGCGGAAGGGAGTCCTCAGGAGTACGGGGAAACCCTGATGGATGCCGGGGTCTCCCACACCCCGGGCTCTTCTGGCTTCTGGGTCGCTGCCTGTTTGCTGCTCAGATCCCTCTCATCATGCTCCAAAACGACAGACGTTTCAGAAGGAAAGTTTTCTGAGCAGAAAACCTGCCCGCCTTCTGGATCTGGCATCTGCCCCTGGTTTTCATTTCAGTGGAGCGACTGAAGCCTAAGGCTGAAGACGGTTGTGGGGTAAAGCCCCTGCCCTGGCGAGCTACCCCTGACCTTTGTTCAGGCGCTCTGCTCATCAGTTCTCTAAACAACTTCTTTCTTTCTTTCTTCTAAATGATCTATTTGTGGCTTTTACGGTTTAATAATCACCTGCGTGAGAAGAATCGTCACTGGAGTTGAAACGAGAGCTCCGGTTCCTTAAAGACAGGCAGAGCCACCGCTGTCCCCGTCCACCTAACACCGAAGCCGAATTCGGTGTCTTTCGGGACGCCGGAAGAGTTTTAATTTTCTAACAGTAACAAGAAAGGCTCTCCCTTAGCGCTGCGGTCACAGATGCTCAGAGGCTGTCAGCGCAGTCAGCAAGGGCCAGCCACAGCCGCAGGGTGGAAAATGGCAACGCCGCCACACGCAGAAAGAAAAAAGAGACAAAAGAAAACTTGTGTTGCCTAATGAAGAAAAGGCTGAAAAGGTGGAAGAACACCCACTGTAGGGAACAGTTTTGCTTTGGTCGGAGATCGGACTGGAGGAAGGAGGAGGAAGCCCCTGCTCAGGGCTCCGACGTTTCCAGGGGACGCTCCCGTCCTCCCTTGTCCCCAAACGCTGCGGGGGGGGATGCGGCTGGAGGGGTCTGAGCTGAAAGGCGCTGTCCCTGCTCAGCCCCTCCAGCCCACCTACTCCTCCTGTGCCTGCAGCTCCCGCAAAGGCATTAAGCTCCTGCCCTATTTAGTTTCACATCGGATTAATGACAGTGAAATCCCTAATTCAAACGCAGGATTACCCGGCGCGCTCTGCCCTAATGGGACTAATCCTCCCTCCCTCCGGTGCGCAGATATTCAAGGGAATTTCAGTTCACTCCCAAAGCCACCTGGCCCTCAGCAGCCACGCGGAGATGCCCCAAAGCACCTGCCCAAAGCAGGGGGAGGCGATGCTGCTTTGCAGGGGGGCATCACAGAAGGCACCTTTTCACAGCACCCTTCCCACGGAGCCTGGGCCAGTTCGAAAAGCCCACGAAGAAAGAAAAGCTCCATTCCGATAACGACGGGAAAACACCCAGAAGAGAAAAAGAGAGAGGAAAAGGTGAAAAAAGTGCGAGACCAGGCGAACGTCGAGGCTTGTGCCAGCACAAATAGCAAAGACGTGGCTGGAGACAGAAGTCCCACGGCACGGAGCGGCCTCGTGGGTGGCCCTGCAGCGGTGCCGCACACCCTGCCTGCGTTTTTTGCAACCAGGAGGTCAAGGAAGGCGAGGGATGGTAGCACCAAACTCAGCCTTACGGGGCTCCTGCTCACCCCCGGAGAGGCACTGGCTCTCGCGCTGCTGGGGCTGGGACGGGACTGGTTCGGGATCCTCCTGGTCCTCCGGCAGCGACCCGCTAAAACCGTGACTGTGCAAAACCAGGTCCTTCTGGGTTACCATGGAAACCGCTGCTCTCGAGGCCACCAAAGCACCACCCGGTTTAAAAGCAGCCAACTTCGTGACTAGGAGATTTGAAAAGAAAAACACGCGAAGGGGAGATCCAGACTAACCGCTGGAGGCAAAGATCATTGCAAAAGATTTGCTTAATATTTCTTCCTCTGCCACAAATTCCAGGGTGACGACGTCTCAAGCGTATCTGGGCCAAGCTCGAATCCCCCGGATGCCCTTCGGGCAGGAGCCCGGCGAGCAGCAGAGCCCTGCGCGCCCCGGGGAGCTGCTCCCGGCCACGCAGCGCCGCGCTGCGCCATCGACACAGTCTCTTGCACTAAAATCTACCCCCGAGTTTAGAAGTGGCCACACAGAAACCAGGTTCTGCCCGAAAATGTTGTTGGCCCCACCTGCCGTTGATGCTGATGCTCTCCTGATGCCGATGCTCTCCAGCAGCTTTTTACAGGGTTTTACTGAAATCATCTCCAGTGCCTGGAGGATGAAGAGCTCTGGTTGCCGGAAGATGCTTCAGCACGGGCAAGACCTGCTTCTCCCGCTGACCTCTGCCGTGCCAGTTCAGCCAGTAAGGCCTTAACTTGGTTTAAACAGAGCGATGGGAATTCAAGAGCGTGTTGAAGCGGTTGCTCAAGAAAAGCTCGAGTGCTTCCAGCCCTAAAACCGAATGGCAGGAGCCCAACGCAGAGCTGAGGTTGGGCGGCCACTCATGAGCTTCGCATCACCTAGCCACCGGTATCAGTGCCAGGGGATGTGTTTGAGGAGTAGGCAACCCAAAATAAAGCTGTGTAGGAGCTGTGCACGTGTCCTGCCCCGAGGGAGAGCTCCCAGCACATCCTGCCCCCGCCAGCAGCCCCTGCCCTCTGCCGCCGGCGCTGGGGTTTCACACGGCTCCTCCGTCACCGAGGCGGTGGCACAGCAAGACTCTCATCTCCTAAAGACATTACCTTTAATTAAGGAATCCAGCTAGCAAACACAAAATTTTGTCTTTAAAACTGCTGTCCAGTGGGTCCAGAGCAGAATGGGACATGAGAGTCGCTTTGCATCTTAGGATGCAGAGCGCAGTGAGGACGCCTGCAGCGGTACGGCCTTTCGTAGCATCGACAGTTTTTCTAAATGCAGTAAGTGCTTCCTGAAGACAAGTTTGCATTTGGATTCTGATTTAACTTTTTCTTTTCCTCTCTCCTTTTTTAAAGCAGCGCACTTGTGACTTTTTGCATGGCTGACCTCAGGCCCCAAACCGAGGAGCAGAGGAACGGGGCAGATGCCGGTGTCACCACCGCACCTCCGCCCGGTGACACGCAGACCTGCCAGATGGAGAACTTTAACGCCCTGGTGTCCAGACCCTCACATTTAACTTTAGAAGAGACTTAATTCCGTCGAGTTTATGGCAACAAACGTAAGCAAAAGCAGAAATAAGCTGTGTCCTCACCGAGCTCACAGCGCTCGCGCTGTGCTTTGCATCTGTTTAGCTCAACTGGTTTAGGCACGGACCTAATTAAACTGTAAGACCAGCCCCAGCCAGGCCTGACGGCTCCATCTCCTCCAGAGATGGTTTGCCCACCATGACATGGACGGTCACAGGCAGAAGAAAAGAATGGCTCCGCCGATCTGAAAAACACCAAACCCAAACCCGGCCTCCCCCAGCTCCTTCCCAGCATAAACCTCTCATCCTCGGCCCAAAGAGAAAAGTAAAATTAACTGCAATGATGCAACTTGGATCTCTGTTTCATGCGTTTTAGCCAGGAAAACGATGTGGATAGTTCCTGTTTCTAGAAGGCTTTCAGAGCCTTACACATTTGTGCAATGCTATACGGGGATTTCTTGGCCTGCAGGTTGAAGTATTATATTTTCTTTAAAAATTTTGAAGGCCCTCTTAAATATAAAATTGAAAGACAGACAAACTGCTTGTCTTGTTAGAAAGCTAGTTTTTTCGATTGTCTCTTTTAAAATTGCATAGGGACAGAGCGCCGTGCCTGCAGCCCTGGTTTGTGTCTCGTTCGCTTGGCATCAGCCACTTCCCCAGCCCAACGAACGAGCACAGAAACCTCCAGCGACGTGGGTACAGGCCAGGCTCAGCCGCACCATAACGCGACCGGTCTCCTTCACCGCGCGGTTCGGCCAGCCTGCACCTCCCCGTTTTCAGGGAGATAATCTCCACCATCCATCACTCTAATTCTAAAAATATTTCTGCGATAAACACAGTAAAAAATGCCGGGACCGTGTTACCACTGCGTCGCAAACTCCCTTGCTTTCATCCCACGCCTCGTGATGAAGGACGTGCTGCTTCAGATTCCCAGGTCCTTCACAGGGATCGGTCTCAGCATCACTTAAAAGTTCCCCTCCCCAGCCCAACCTCATTTCTAAATGCCCACGTTGGGAGAGAGGCAGGAGCCGAAAGCCTAAACAGGCGGCAACCGAAAAGCGGCAAGACAAGATCACAGCGCTCACTATTTTCACATAATCTTACTATTTGTGAGCCAGTCAGGGGATTTGGGAGACTTAACCCATTATTTAAAACGCTCGGATTTGGCAGTATTGTGATTATTCCTGCTACCACGTCTGTACGCACTGCACACGATGCTGAGGAATAACACAAAGCAATAAAAGCCAAGTTATAGTTACAAGCAGAACATATGTTTACAGAAGCAGCAGCCAACTGAAGTTTTGTTTTTTATAGCCTAAGATGTGACTAATGCATTAAATACACACACGCGTGTATACACACACACACACACATATCTGAGAGACTGGGATTTTCAGGGCGCTCTCGGTGAGCTGGGTACGTGCTGCCCGTCGGAGAGCAGCAGGACTCACGCGTGTGATTCCTCCTTTGCAAAATCACGGCCCGCTCGGAAACCTGAGGACCCGCTTGTAAACCGCCCAAGCCGGCGTCGGTCCCCCGGCTGCGGCAAGAGCGCAACTGGCTGCAGGAGGAGAGCTCGGGGAGGCAGGAGAGGGGCTCGGTCCTCCACCCCAGTGGTCCAGCAGCCCCCGAGGATGCCCACGTGCTCGGTGAGACCGCAAAGCAGCCGCTGCACGAGGCGGCAACGGGCCTCCTGCAAAGCTGCGGAGCAGCGAGGCGCTTGCAGGAAAAGGCGACGGGGACGGGGACAGAGCAGCGTATGGGGCGGGCACGGCTGCTGCCTCGTCCCACCAAGCCCCACGGCACTGCCGCCGCATCTGTGTGTCCATGCCCTCCGACTGACGCGTGGGCCACCCTGAAGGGTTCGGCTGTGGGTGGGAAGATGGTCCAGTGTAGAAATACTGAACTAGAAGTCCCTAGCGCCTGTTTTACCAGCATTTAGGGGTGCTGCCCGAATACTGGCAAATTACAGTAATAACGCTTCCCATCCCTTCATGCCACCAGTGACAAAAATAGCTTTAAAAGTCTGCAATATCCACCTCGTCCTTTATGCTAGGTAACAGAAACCAGCCCAAACTCAATGATATTTAGTAAATGGGAGCAGGAGAAAAATAAAAAGAAAGAAGAAGAATGAACAGAACTGGAAGAAAAATGAGTCAGAATAAAACTCCCAAGAGGCAGCGCTGGCTGGTGTTGGCATAATTTTGAAGAACATTCTTATTTTAAAAAAGTTGATTGATTAAACCTATTTTTAGTGCTCATACTGCACTGGATCATTCGGGTTAGTTTGCTTACGAATTGTAAAACAAAACGAGGCAGCTGCGCTTCAGAAATACACACCTCCCCAACAGCACCGCAAACATGCAGACCAGAAGCCGTATTTCAGCCTGAAGGACACCAAGCTGGCACATGTCTTTGGAGATGGGCCTGGCTGCACAGGGTTCTTGTTTAAGAAAGGATTAGCCTGAGTTACTGGAATAATTGCATCCCACTAGTCTGCTGTGAAATAACCATAACGGGACTCCAACCCGGTACCAGCCCCAAACGGACCTTGAGCAACAGGCTGTTCCGCTGGGCTGCCGCGGGACGCGCCTTTCTCCCCCAAAATGCGAGTAATTCCCTTTGCCTTGCCCAGCAAGAGATGGAGGAGCTGATTTTGGGGCAGAACTCCTGGATCTGGCCTCGCTAGACCATTTTTGGCTGGAGCATAGCAGGTTGCAGCCCTGAGCCTCCCAGATGTGCCATACGTGCTACGGCCAGGGCATCCCAAACCTGGAAGACTTCCCCGTTGCGATGTCCGTCACCACGCAACGCAGAAACCTTGGGGGCGGCTCCTGAGACCCCTGCACAAGCACGGCGCTCTGCAAACCAGAGACCTGCTGCCCAGCGGCTGCGTTCGGTGCCCAGGTCACCCACGTGCCTTTTGAACGCCTCCTCTTCGCTTTTGGCACTCGGGGCAGCACCGAAGGTATTTGGCTCTGAAAGCACCGAGAAGTTGGCGTTTGTCCTGGCGGGGAAAAGTCAGGAGCGTGCAACCCAGCCACAGCCGCAAAGGGCCAGCGGTCCTCAAATAACGCCCCCCTTACTAACAAACCTGGGTAACGACTGTAATGCAGAGATCAAAGCTCGTTCACAGATCATTCAGCGGCAGTAAAAGGAGGCTAACTCCATCCGATTATGCACCTTAAATCATTCACCTTGCTCAAGCCAATCTTCTGGAGCCATAATGAATTTAAAAGCAGTTAATTCCAAGTCCTTGTCATGTGTCCTTTGTCAGACAGCTTCGTTTTCCCCGCCCGTTGTCGCAGCTTTGTAAGGCTGTTAGGAGACAGGCGATGCAGCACGTCGCAGCTATCGGGGATTAAACTTCAAACGAAAAGGATGATCCAGGCGTAAAAGCAGCTCGAGGCGTGCACATGCTCGCGCTGGCTCCTAATGTGGCTCAGTCGACGCAACGCTATTTCCCCCCCGTTCTCGGGGCTTTCCGACCGTAAAGCCAGGATCCGTAAAACCCGACGGCCACCGTAGCTCTTCCCTGCCACGCGCAAGCCTGTCCCGGGGGATGTCGCACCTCCCAAACAAGCTCAGCGGGGAAATCAAGGCGACGCAAACCATTGCTAGGCCCAAACCCACAGGAAAACCTCCCCGCGTCAGCCCACCGGCACGCATCACCCTGGAAACATCACCTCCCCCGCCTNCTGTCTGTTAATGCCCGGAGTGATGATAGCAGATGGATTTAGCGTGTCGTTACGGCACCCTCAACCGCTCCAAGACGCCCCGAGAGGCAACGAGGTTGTATCAATTCAAGTGACATAAGCGGACTTGGGCGCAGCCGCACTGCGCCGGGCCGGCTCGGCGGCTGCCCTCTGAATTTTCGTTTCTATTGTACGACGGAAAACACCGTCTTAGGCGGTGTAAGCTCCGCTGCTGGAAGCCCACAGCCCCATCGTGCCAGAGGAGTTGGGGTTAGTGTGGTTTCCTGCCTGTGACCACTGCTCTGAAACCTTTGAGCGGCAGGTTCAGATGATCCAGGATCTGTTCCTGGAACAGATGATCTGTTCCTGCCATTGCCACGTATCGTGATAAAACCCCTCAGTAATTCAAAGCCTCAGTAAGTCAAAGGTGCTACTCCTGACTGACGGCACACGGACGTCTCAGGGCCCCGGGGCCAGAGATCAAGTCCCCACCACCTCACCCAAAATAAACCCAAATGATCTCTAAACACATCACAATCCGTTCAGCCACCGAATCCACTAAATCCACCCAAGCGAGAGCGTTTCATGCTCACTAAATTCCCAGCCATCATTTACCCAGCAAGCAGACAAGGACAGAAACAGTGTTTTGCCTAGTCGCCCCCGCCTGCGCGACTCGCTTCATTAAAATACATGCGAGCACCTATCTAAGCAGTGACACGCCATCAGAGCAGGTAATTGCTTGAGAGAGACGAGCGCGTGGGGGAGACGCCAAATACTTGGGGAAACGGGTCACGGAGGGCAGAGAGCCGCAGCCGCATCCTCGGGGCGGCTCAGCGTCACGGCGACTCAAAGCTGCAGCTTGGCTTCCCGAAATGCCGCCCGGGCGGGAGGTTGAGCCCTAAGTATCTCCCGCGCCAGCTCTGCTCGGTGGTGGGCGATGCGGGGCTCGCCAGCCGCCTGCCAGCGGTCCTGCCCTCGCCGAGTTCGGCTCGCACATCGCACGAAGCGACGCGGCAGCGCTTTGATTTGCGCTCTGGTTTTTCGCTTTCTATCTGTGGGGAAACGCAAACGCGCTTTTCCCGCAGAGAGACGCAAGGGTGGGTTCAGAGCAAATACCACGGGCCTCACGCAGCTGGTGCGTCGGCAGGTCTGGACCAAGCACGCCTTCTCCCATTTGCACCAGTACCCTGATGAATTAGATGGGCTGAGGAGGGGAAGCAGCCTTCCCCCGTGCCCTCGGTGCAGAGGAGCAGGAGCTGTCGCCCGCAGGGGACCACGCAGCTGACAAACATCGCAGCATCCCCTTCCGAGGAAGGTCAGCGCGGCGACGGAACTGCTCCAGGGCTGCAATTCCCCTGGAAACACACCGCCTTTACATCCCATTTGCCTTTTCCCTACACGTACCCCTAGCAAAATGCACGCCGTTCCCAGCCTGCAGCACTCAGCTAAATTGCTCCGCCAGCTCGCTGCCTCAAAAGCACAACCCGTGGGAAGCCAAACTCAGCTGGAACCCTGAAAATAAAGAGAAGAGGATGACTTTGTCTTCTCTGCCTCATCTATCCGGCCAGGGAAAAAGTGCTTTACGAGAAAAAGCAAGCAAATAAATTAAACTTTGCAGAAGCGTCGTGTGGTGGGTAAGAAAAATCCCCTTTTACAGATGGGAAATAGCAGCAGGGAAAGAGGCTGGGGGGCATGGTTTGCAAGGGCCAGCGCCCCTGCTCGCAAGCCCGGTTTGCACCCGTGCAGCGCGGTACGAGCCAAAGGAGACAAAACACAGCCCCGCGCGAGTCGCCCAAATTCGGGTGGGCGTCAGGCAGAAGTCACACCCCATCCTGAGCCCCCACCCCGGCCGCAATAACCAGCATCACCCAAGCAGGGACAGCACGACCTCGGGCTGTGTTTGCATTAGCACGATCATAGCTGGGGTTTCCCGTGAAAATATCACTTGTGGATCTTCCTCTAAGGTTTATTGGATCAACTGCCCCGAGCAACGCTCTCGCAGCAGGTACGGCACCCTCGTACCCGCTGCGGACCCCCTTCAACCGGGGATCGCGAACCTCCGTGCAGCCGCCGCGTGGGGGGCAGACGCCTCACCCCGACCTCATCCAAACCCAAGCCCTCCTCCAGGTTTCCAAGGGTAAACAAAAAGCCGGAAGAGAAAAGATGCTGGACGAAAAATCGCTGTGTTTTTTCTTTCCTCTGTCCTTCGCTTCAGCTACCGTCAGAGCCGTGCCGGCCTAAAGACGCAACGCATCGCAGCAACCCCGGGGACAGTGCGGACCGGCCTTTAGATGACAGGAGGAGAAGAAAAACCTCCCGAGGGACCAGTGACCCCAACGCCACCGTGCCCACGCCGGGAAAGAGCCTGTGCTTCCCCGGCGTAGGCTCCTCGACGCTCGCTTGGTGCCGAGACGCCCCGCGCTGCAAGAATTTCAAGAGGAATTTTTAACCTGATCCTCAGGGAAGAGAAAAAACTGTGTTTTTTCCTCCCATCCTCAGATGCTTCAGGCGTTTTACACACCGGTAGTTACCCCATCATGGCATTCAGGGTTGGTGCTTGCAAGGGCTCAGAGAGAAACCATGGCAGTTTTTTCTTGTTTCTGTGACAATTCAGCTGCACTGGGTCAAGTTTTTTACAAAAAGAGGGTCAATTTTTTTAAAAAAAATAACCTGACCTGCTGCATTTTGGTGACGTCTCCCTCCATAAACCAGCCCCTGACGGTTCTGCCGTCGGGGTCGCGGCCGCGGTGCGGTGACACCCAGCGCAGGGGCAACCTCCGTGCCGCAGCCCACAGCCAGGATTGATCTCGTCACAGCGTCAGGATTAGCCCGGGGTGTTTTCAAAAGTCTTAAATATTTAATTTGTTATCAGGGTTGATCTCTGTTTTAACGAGCCAGACTGCACCCAGAGAGAGGGACGTTTCCATCAGCCTCATCTTTTCTCCCTCCGCTTGAGAGTTTCATGTTAAAACTGGGTCACTCGCATTAAAATTTTGTCGCCTTTTGAAATTCGATGTGCCCCACAGCCTTCATCCGGGGTTTCTAAATATTTGCAGTCATATGAGATCAGCCCTGAGGAGAAGGTAACGACTCGGCGGCGGTTTCTTGGCTTGGATTTGGCCCTTCTCTGCCCCGTTCCCAGCCGCGCGACTGGCGCCCGTGCCGGGCAGGAGAACCAGCCACCATTAAAAGGAACGATTGCTCCAACGGCAAACGTGGCAGAAACTCGGGGTGTGAATGATACAAGTGCTGGGGCTCTCTCTCCAGCCCAGTATGAAGCATTTAACAGCCCCACGGGTGGCTGAACCAGCGACACCCTCAAAACCTGTCCCGACAGCAGCTTACTGATGACCCAGCATTTTCGGTGCACGGTTGCCTCCTCATCCTCCGAAGGGATCTGGCCACCACCTGCCGGGCTGAACTCCACGAAATTCTGTAGAAAGCCAGAACACTTTGCAGAGAGGGAGAAATAATAGTAATAACGGCAACGGTAATAAGAACAGCGAAGCAAACGGTCTATGGGATAGGATGAGCAAGGGACAAGTGCGGTACGGCGTGGGGAGGAGCCGTGACCCAGCCCAGGGATCGAGCCGAGGGCTCAGCACCGCAGCGGAGCCCTGCTGCCCACGGTCTGGGGCGGAACAGGATGGGTCACCGAGCAAACGCCACGAACGAGCAGCAAATGGCTCCAGCACAGCAGAACAGACCTGGTTCTCTGCTCGCAGCACGGCGAAAATCAATTCTGTCAACATCAGGGCAGGAGGATCTGATACGAACGGAGGCAGCGAGCGCGGCTGGGCTGGCTCCCCCGCGTTTGCGGCTGGAATCGCCACCCTGCAGGTCCCCGAGGTCTGGCAAGACCAGCTCCCACGGCCTGGCAATGGGTTTGCNTCTAAATATTTGCAGTCATACGAGATCAGCCCTGAGGAGAAGGTAACGACTCGGCGGCGGTTTCTTGGCTTGGATTTGGCCCTTCTCTGCCCCGTTCCCAGCCGCGCGACTGGCGCCCGTGCCGGGCAGGAGAACCAGCCACCATTAAAAGGAACGATTGCTCCAACGGCAAACGTGGCAGAAACTCGGGGTGTGAATGATACAAGTGCTGGGGCTCTCTCTCCAGCCCAGTATGAAGCATTTAACAGCCCCACGGGTGGCTGAACCAGTGACACCCTCAAAACCTGTCCCGACAGCAGCTTACTGATGACCCAGCATTTTCGGTGCACGGTTGCCTCCTCATCCTCCGAAGGGATCTGGCCACCACCTGCCGGGCTGAACTCCACGAAATTCTGTAGAAAGCCAGAACACTTTGCAGAGAGGGAGAAATAATAGTAATAACGGCAACGGTAATAAGAACAGCGAAGCAAACGGTCTATGGGATAGGATGAGCAAGGGACAAGTGCGGTACGGCGTGGGGAGGAGCCGTGACCCAGCCCAGGGATCGAGCCGAGGGCTCAGCACCGCAGCGGAGCCCTGCTGCCCACGGTCTGGGGCGGAACAGGATGGGTCACCGAGCAAACGCCACGAACGAGCAGCAAATGGCTCCAGCACAGCAGAACAGACCTGGTTCTCTGCTCGCAGCACGGCGAAAATCAATTCTGTCAACATCAGGGCAGGAGGATCTGATACGAACGGAGGCAGCGAGCGCGGCTGGGCTGGCTCCCCCGCGTTTGCGGCTGGAATCGCCACCCTGCAGGTCCCCGAGGTCTGGCAAGACCAGCTCCCACGGCCTGGCAATGGGTTTGCCAGAATTTCGGTCCGTGGAAGTTAAGACTGGCTGGTTTTGTTTTTTTTTTTTTTAAACAATATCAGCATCGATAACAGACGCTGCCCCTTCTTGCCTCACATAGTTAATGCTGTGTCACAAACTTGGCTGCCGTTATTGATATCAATATGACGTTGGTGTCCATGTAAATGTCACTTGGCAGCAGTAATGTCAATGCTGTGGCCCCCAGGGTCACTAGACAGCAATACCAAATGTCATCCAGCCGGAAAGCGTTGAGTAATTGGGAAACGTTACCGCAAAGGTAAAAACCAGGGATGCACACGGGGCATGAAGTTTGTTCAGAGGAAGAAACTCATTTCACCGTAGTCCAGAGCCCTGCCAGCTTCTGGATTCGGTCCCGCTGCTCCTGCAGCTCTTGCTTTTCCCTGCCGTCGTGGGCAGGGGCTGCCTGGATGCTCTCTCCGCGTTTGCACTTTACCCACGCACAACACCCGTCCCAGCCGTGCCACTCCGCCAGCGCCCGCCGCCCCTCCGCTCCCCACGGACGGTTTCCAGTTGCTCTCGGGGAAGGGAAAGGCGCAGGGCACGGGCACCCACTGCCTGCCCTGCCAGCCCCGCGGAGCCGTTCAAGGGCCGGCTCCCAGCACGCACGCGGGTCCGGGATGGATGGCTGACACGACATTTCTAACGATCCTTCCCCGGGGTTGCTCGGGAAGTAGAGGGGAGAAAACATGTCGCAACTGCAACGGGGTGAAGAGGAAACGCGGCTGCCGTCTGGCACTGCGTTTAGTGCGCGGGGGCTGAGGAAAGGGTGGCCCGCTCGAGGAGCTGGCGGGCGGCAGCATCGCCAGCTCAGGGCTCGGAGAGCGGTTTCGAAACAGCGAAATGTTTCTGACTTAGTGTCTGTAACATCTGCTCCCGCCACGTGCTGCGCTGGAGCGGACGAATAGGTCCAAGAAGCGTGGCTGCTCCGCACAAGAAATGCCCTTTTAACTTAACCGATGACGTTCAGATGCTTTCGCTGCAACTCTCAACTCGTGGTTGAGCTCAGCGAGCAAAGTGATCTCGGCTCGACCGGTCTCTGCGCAGGCTCTGGACAGCTGTAACCGGCCTGGGGAAGGCTCTCAGCCTCTGCCAAATGCCTCAACGCATCCAAAATGAAAGAGGTTCAGTCTCGTTCTGAGCGAACGAAAGAGCACGGCTGGGCGTTTGCAGCGGTTCAGCGTACCCCACGGCACCGCGTTTACCTCGCTCTTCCCTGCCTCTGGGATGCGAGCTGCCTCGACGCAGCTCTGCCAGACGGGTCCCTGTCCCGGTTCTCGCTGAGCTCCCGGCGGGTCCTGAGCTGGGCTGTGCACGGACCTGGGTGCGCATGGAGCTCGCTGAGGCGACAAGTGGCGAAAACAAAGGGCAACGATAATCGCAACCATTATAAGCAGATGGGCTTTTGGTCCCTTCCATCATTTTCCCTTCGCTGCCTGCTCGCCCTTAGCACCCCAGGGACGCGTCTGCTACAGCACTGAGTTTTAGGAACGACCACGCCGACACTGGAAGCCCCCAGGGTCTGCCCCAAGACAACCTTACTCTTGTCGGTCAGGGCGGCTGCGTGTTTTAATCCAGCTGCGGGAAACTGAAGTCCTGTTCCTGAAGAGCCGAGCGCTGCCGCAGCCAGGGTCTCGTGATAGCTTTGCATAAGCAGCAACATCCATCACGGACAGATGGAGCGTACCTATCTCAGTACTGCAATTTGATGGATTGACCTGCTCTGTTAAAAGACAGTATTACTGGGAGAGCAAAGAGGGTTGGGTTGGTTTTTTTTTTTTTCCTGACTGCAATATTGAAAAGAAAAGGGAGCAGAAATAAAACAAAATCCCCAATCAAACACTTCATGTTATACTTGGATCCATGGCACATTCTTCTGATGAATAGAGGCAATTATTTTTCAGAATAATTTAAGCGGCTTTGATTCAAGGGGCAGTTTAGACTGACATTTAAATGAGCTCAAATTTAAACCGAGCTGTATTATCAGCTAGCCATTTTCTACTTACTGCTTTAAATAACTCCGTGCCCCACGTTTACAACGTACTAACTCCCCAAATTACGACAGTCTCAGGAGGCAAAGGACCTCAGTGACCGAGCGACCTGCCTTGTCACGGGAAGCGCTCCGGGCTTAGGCAGGCGATGGGGACGCCACGCCGCAGCGCAGGGTGCCTGCGCAGTCGGGTACGTTCCGGATGCCGCTGGTCACCGAAGGGTCACAGCATGGGCCGAGGGACTTCGGAGTTAACCTTTCTCTCGGAACCCTCTCACCCTCCCCAAACACCTCGTGTTGCTAGAGCAGCATTTACGTGGTATGGTTAGGCTCCCTCTGAGAAACCCGGGTTTTCCTTCAGAGCTTTCTCTCTGCTTTGCCGCCCTGGATTAGCTGGCGAACGGTGGGCTCCGCGTACGCCCCACCGGCACCCAACCATGCTTGAACAAACCCCTGGGGAACGAACAGAGCAGCTGAAACCTGAATCTTTGCCCCAGACGGGAGCTGAACGTGACCCGCTGCTTCCCGGGAATGCCACGCGGCCCCCTCCGCGCAGTGCCCTACGACCCTTCGGCCAGAAACACCGCAACATCGCCAAGAAAAGGACTTTGCTAGGGAGCCGCTGGCCTGCAGCAAAACCGACTGGAAATCCCTCCTGAGGGCTCCGTCCCAGTTAAACAAGCCGTATTTGTGCCCGATGCAGGTTTGGATACCGGGACAAACATTTCCCGGCGACTCCCGTGGCTGCGTCATTCCCTACCCCTTCCCTTGGGCTGTCACGGGAGGGCACGCGTTTCTGGATGGCTGAATCTATCCCAGAGCTGTGACACATCATCTGCTCTCCCTGCGGTTTAACAGCTATAAAGCACATAGAAGTACATTCCCCCCACTTTCACCAAGATGTTCTTTGTGGCTTTTCCATCCAGAGACTTACCGGCCTCGCTGTTGCAGCATCCGAGAACCTCACGATCTTTAATGGCTTCTTTGCATGAGTAATGCATTTACACGCATCTCACCCCAAATGCTCTTTCATCCTCCCTATGCGCTTTTCCTCCTTGGCACAACTCTCCGGTTTTATTCCCTTTTATCTGAGCTGGGATGACAAACGCAGCCCTCAATGCCAAAGGAAACGAGGCACATTTCGGACGCGGCGCTTCGGGGCTAACAACCGATCCAAGACGCGCCTAACCCAAAAAACGGGGCAATGGCCCCAAGCCTCCTCCCGGGAGCCTGCGGGCTGCCCCATGGGCACCGGCTACAGAGATCGAGGGGACAAAGCCACACGTTGCAGGCAGCCGTGGCACGGTCCCGGCTGCTTTAGCCATTGCAGGTCCCTGTATTCCAGGGCAGCTTGGTGGAGCTGAACCGGAGCTCCGGCAGGTTTTGAATGGACAAACGTTATGTTAATATACTAAAACTGAGGAGTGTGATGATTTTACAACAAACTTCTTGAGGTTATGGGATATGGAGCATCCACCTCCAGCTGCAGTCCTCCAGTCCCGGCACCCTCAGCTATGCAGCGTTCATCCATCATGCGGGCTTTCGGTAACTACATCAACTTGCAAAGCCTATCGATCACCCCATTCCTCTGCTCTACAGTCTGCTCCGCTGAAAACGTTTCACTACCAGCATTTTGGCAAGGCTCGCTGGTCGTCTCCCAGCTCAATGGGAAATACCCTCTCCAGTGCCTCTCTCCCGACCAGCCATCACCAAGGGGATGGAAGCAGGGGGATAGGAAGGAATTGAGTTATTCTGGTCCGTGGTGAGGTATACATTGCAGCATCCGCGCGCAAAACCAGCACGCAAGCGCCTGGTTGCTATCCTCACGGTGCTCCCCAGGTCCTCTGTGTGGGCCCCACCGCCAGGCCCCCGGGCTGGCTCTCGGCCGACGTTCCCGCAGCGGGATGCCTAAGAACGCCGGGTGACGCAGGAACAAGTGGCTGCCTTTCACCAGGTCACGCTGACTCCGGCTTGGATCGCACTATTGCTCTTACTGATGGAAAAACTGGGGAGCCAGAAAGGGTTGGAACTATCAACTCCTTTTCCCACTGCAGAAAGAGCCCGGCCGCGCGAGCGAACCTCTAGGTTAGAAGCTGATTTCCAGGCACCTCTGCAAATTTGTTATCTGCCCCGAAGACAAGCCAGTCTCCAGCACAACAAAAGCGACGCGGCGTCTGAGCCCTGCCTTTGCCAGGGATCATCAAGACTGGCCGCGTCCTCGCGAGAGCAGGACTCACCGCTCCTTGCCTGACAACCGGAGCGTGCCAGAAAAATGCTGGGAACGGTAATCGCGCTCAAACGCGAAGGCCAACCAGCCAAATCCCGGGCACCTCCACCAAATCTCCTTGCGCACCGTCCTCCAGAGGCTCGCTCCTGCCCGGCCGGGGACTGAAGTCCCGCAGTGGGGACCGCAGGGCCACGGCAAGGGGCTGCCCAGGGGCTCTGGGATGAGGATGCTGCAACGGCAAGGGGCAAAGACGCCTGGAAGTGACTCTTGCGGCCGTCTGCGACCAGCTGTGACCCTAACAGCTGTCCTAGCCGGCCACGCCAGCACGGTCAGGCTCTTGCAGGCCAGGAAAAGCCCCCAACAGCCTCGATTCTCCTCTGTGCTCGCCTCTGCTATCTCTTGCTTCTGGTTCCAGCTGGAATACTGTCAAAGTAAATAAACAGTGGATCGCAAGATGCAGCTGACAGGAAAAAAAAAAAAAAAAAAGAACGAGTGCTGGCCATCCGTTTCGAACCGAGGGAACACGAGCCAATTCTCAGCAGCAGATTTTCAGGCCACACAAGGTTCAGACACGCAGTCTCTAACCCAGACCTCCACCACCCGCTTGCCTAGCCGAGCGCTGATGGAGAGCTGGATTTTACTGCAGCCTCAGATTCTTACTTTTTTTTTTATTTTTAAATTTCAGTGCAAAACAGTTTCAGTTTTGTGGCCTTTTTTGGGGAGCTCTTTTTTTTTTTTTAATTTTTAATCCCTTGCATTGATGAGCAGAGCTTGGTATTGCATTTGCTGATGCTGCGCCGTGCTGCTCAGCGCCACAGGGAGGAAATGCGCTGCGCCCGGTCTGGGGACCACGAGTGCTTTGCATCTCGACGCTGGCAGCATTGCTGAGCGTTACCCTTTACCCAAGCTCCTCGTTACTGCAATGCTGGTTAACGCCCGCACTGCTAACGAAGCAACAGGGTCAGGAGGGAGAGAGGCAACGGGAGCGGGAAGGAGAAACGGAGCCTGAGGGAATGGCGCAGGACGGGGCGAGGGATATTGGGAGAATCGAGTCGGCCCGAGGCTCCAGCCGCATCCTGAAGGAAGGGAGATGCGTCGCTGTATTATCTCAGAGTTATCTTTTCCTGGCTTGCAAAAGCTGGGCCGTGCTGGCGGGGGTGACAGCAGACGCCCAGCGAGCCAAGTCTATCTCGCACCTATCTCCCAGCTACAGGTGGGGAGGGAGCACCGAGCTCCGGGGCTGTGATGGCGTCACGGGGGGCTCACAGTACTGAGGGGGGGGGCTGGAAAGAATCACAGAATGGTTTGGGTTGGAAGGGACCTTAGAGATCATCCAGTTCCAACCCCCTGCCATGGCAGGGACCCCTTCCACCAGCCCAGGTCGCTCAAAGCCCCATCTAACCCAGCCTTGAACACTACCAGGGAGGGGGCAGCCACAGCTTCTCCGGGCAACCTGCGCCAGGCTCTCACCACCCTCGTCGTGAAGAATTTCTTCCTAATATCTAAGCTAAATCCACCCTCCACAGCTCCACAAAAGCCCAGCTGAAAGCAGTGAGCAAAAAGTGATGCCCGCATTTCCCCGCCGTGGGTGCAGGTCCCACCAAGGGCCTGATCCTTCCCTCCCGTTGGCACGGTCCAGCCGGCCTCAAGCAGCACGGGCTGGGGAGCCCGCGGTGGGATGCTGCTGGAGATGGGCTTTCCTTGCCGGCTTTACTCAGCCCTGCATTGCAATCCCCAAAGATCTGCGCTGGCTGCAGCGCCCTTCAGCCAGAGGCAGGCAGGGCGGCACGCACGGAGTTCACTCAGTGCACAGATCATCCGAATCCCCCACAAGGCTCTCATGTCTGCATTAGGTTTTCATCTTAAACCTATCATCCCAGTCAGATCCTCCCCGCTAAGCACCAGCACGCGCCGAGAGGAGGGGAGCGAAGCCGAGCGGTGGCACGGCTCCTCCCCAGCGCTGCTCCGCTCGCCTTCCCCGGACGGACGGCGAGCCGTCGGGGAACGGCCCCATCCGTCTCCCGCTCACGGCTGACAAATGGAATTGCTTCATATCCTCCCCAAAACGCGTGGAGCGAAACCGAGATCTATTTTAACGCGCATTCGAAGGGACGCTGTCAAGTAGTTGAGCTCCAAAGCGAGAGATTTTGTAAACAAGCCAACCAAACAAAAGACTTACAAAGCTTGATATTAATAGAAAAGTTATGGGGCTGTTGTTTTTCTTTCTTCGCACAGCAATAAAAGAAAGCTTTTTAAAAATTCCCCCTGCAGTGTTTGCAACCCAAACAAACCAGCATTATTCTGACACATGAGAAACGAGCCCGAGGAGGAGCGGAGAGCGGGAGCTGCAGAGAAGGCGCACGCAGGGCAGCTCTGGGAGAAGTGATGAAAAGCTTTGATCCCCTTGCCCCCCTCCCTTTCCACCCTCGTCCCCACGCTCTCCTACCTCGGCTCAGCAAACCGAAGTGCTCTCGCAGCCCGGAGACCCCCCGGCATCAGCACGGCTCCGTGGCCGGATGCTCCGGTTCGCAGGCGGCAAACGGGCGCAGAGACCCCCGGTCCCTTGCAGGGGTCCCGGTGCCTGCAAACCGGGTGCCGGAGGAAGCAGAGCCCGGGGCAGGGACGTGCGGAGAAATTTGGGCTTGCAACCATGAGAAACGTGGGTGCGCGGTTTCTCCCTGTCCCTCCCGAGCAGGCCAGGTCGGGCAGCAGCCAGCTGCCTCACGCTCCGTTAAGCCCTGCTTGTTAGCGGTGGGTACCGATAGCTGCAGCTGGCAGAGGGGACCAGCTGGGGGGCTGGGTAGGTGTTTCCCGGGTGCTATGGGGCGATGCTCGGGGGATGCTTCTCAAAGTGGGGAAAAGAATCCCCCCCAAACGATGGGATTGCACGGGGCTCACGGCCAGCACGGACGGGCTGCACGCAGCAGCCCCGCTCCCGCAGAGCAGGGCTCAGAGGGATTAGGAACAGCGTTACATAGGACGTGGCTCTTGGGAATGTGGGACGGAGAGGAAGAGGGTGAGAGGAAAACGGTGCTGATGGTGAGGACGTGGGATCTCTGCCACGCGAGCTGCACAGCAGCTGGGGGGGCAGCCGGGAGGCGATCGAAGCAGCGGCGGCCTGGGGCTGCCCTAGGACAGGACCAGCAAAGCCAGTCCCAAATTCCAGTCCGTGCATGAGCCCCAGATGCTTTGGGAATGGCCAGACAGCCCAATATATGCTTGGGTATAAGCCCTAAAAAGCCCAGCTTGGTATTGCAAAAAAAAACCCAACCCCAAAACCTATTGCATTTCACCTGGAAAGTCAGCGTCCGGCAGCGAAGCCGCCCCACGGGCCGGCAGTGCCCAGCGCAGGCGCCGCTCCACGCTCCGTCCCAGTACAACGTACGCGTTTCAAGCCTGACGGAGGCTTCCAGAGCCACGCGACCTGCTGAGGGACGGAAGAAGGGAAAACATCCTGAAAAACATCCAGGAAACTTAAAACGAGTCTGCTGCAAGGTGGGGCGCACGGGCCCTTGCTTTGAGAGGATCTGCACATCGCAACGCCTTGCTTTCCCACCGCTCCGAATGGGAATGCGAAAACTTCAAGCCAAGCGTGCTGGGGCGGCCAAAATTAATTATGATTGTGTTTTCTTAGTTTTCCTCAACTGCACGAGAACGAACATCAGAGATGCCCCGTGACGAGCGCGTGCAATGCCGCTTTCCGCTGCCAAGCCCTTCCCAACGCACCAACGCCGCTGCCCCTGCAAGGTTAAAGGGAAAACCTGCCGCAGCACGCAAAGCGGTGGGCAGGAGCTTTTACAAGGAGAAGAGGGCAGCGTACTTATCGTGAGGCTTTCCGGCTGAATACAGCGACTCAGACAACGCGCTTGGGCTCTGCGTTGTGCACGCCGGACCCCAAACAACTCCGTACGTGAAGATAAAGGAAGGGGCGAAGCGACGATGGATTTCATGGGGCGCTCGAGCTCCGGGAGAGCCTCCGCGCCCTCTCCACCGTTGCAAAGCGGGGCTCCGATCGCTGCAACGACGCACGGGCGATATGCCATTTGGGATTAAGCCTGCTAGAAAAGACTAACCGGCTTCACGAGCAACTCGAGAGCTGCGGGATTGCACCTTGCATGCGCAGCGGATCCTGATGCAGGGTCAAGAGGTGGAAGCACATCAGTCCAGCTCTGCCCCCAGGTCCGGACCGGCAGCGCCCGTCGCATCTTGGGATGCGCGCCTCTCGAGGGTATAACTGCAGCCGGCGTTAACCTCGGCCAGATTCTCTTAATTGCTTACCTTGGGGTGATGCTGGCACCGGGGGCTGGCTGGAAAGGGCTGGGGTTTTATTAAAACCAGGCTTGTTTTTCAGAAAACTGGAGATTAAACTAATAATATTACTCTGCTGCTGTACAAACCTTTACGTCCTTGGGCTTTAATAAGTTTTACAAAGGAGAAGATTACCGGCTGTGTTTTGTAACTAGTGGAAAACAACCGGGGTGCAGCGGCTTGGGCGAGCGCAGAATGAGGGAGGGGGTGAAGGGACCTGCCTCCCCGTCCCGCGGCCGGCTCCTGCGCCAGCCAGCCATGCTCCTCCAGCTGTTTTGCCAAATCCGATTCCTGCTGATGCCGAGCGCAGCGATCCCGCCCTGCCCCAGACTTGCAAGAGCAGAACTACCCGCACGGACCGGCACGGGCAGCAGGGTTATTTCAAGATACGCAGCTCGGGGTTATTGCACCCGCGTTTCAGCATCTTTACTGATTCTGCCCCAAGGCAGCATCACCACCAGCATGGCCACATTTCTAACCCGTCCTTGCAATCCTCACCCCGCAGCAGCCGAAATTTCTCCCCGAACAGGGAAGCCCTGCTCCCTCCCTTTCATCTGCCGGCAGCTCCAGCTCCCCGGTGCCGCACAGGCATGGGAGGCGCTCGGAGAAGCCGTAAGCAAAGCTTTGCCCAGGCGGGTCCCGCGCTGGAAAATGAAAAAGGAGTTGCAATTTACACGCTCGGTGAGTTAACGCTCATGAAGCGCTCTTGTATCGGTGCAGGCAGTCGTCGGAGCCAACGCAACAAAATGCTAATTCGGCTCTGCAATCAATGGTGCCTTTCTTAGAAGTGGCTAGGTAATTATGTCCAGACAGAAACGAGTTTTTTAAAGAGATAAACAGCTGAAATACATCGCCTCCCTCTCTAGTTATCTGGAGTAAACTGGCGGCATCGGCAAACGCAGGGGGTTGTCTGCGGGCAAGCTCAGGCACCGCTGGCAGCCACGATGCAACGGGGAAGGGCACGATGCCGCCCTCCACGCTGGAGTTTGCTGGCATGAAGATGACTTACAGGACCGGGGGGGATGCAATTAGAGCCGACAGCTCGTCGGACGTAGGTCTGATCCCTCGGGCAGTGGTGGTGCCCTCGGCGCTGACCCGTGCAAGCTGCCACGCGGGGACGTGCCTGCAGGGAAAAGCGGAGTTCGGGCCGAGGGAAAGGGAGCTGCAGCCCACCAGCGTATCTCCCGATGCGTCAGGTCTCCTCGAGGACATTTATTAGCAATGCCTTGCTAATAGGAGAAAAAAAAGATCAGTTAAAGCTATTTGGAAAGATTGCAGCACGTTCGGGGGAAGAGAGGACGCTCTAGCTCTAAGACACGTGGAGAAACGCATTTAACTTAAAAAAAAAAAATCTAAGAAGAACAAACCCGTTTGCTCCTGGACTAGAAGTCATTAATTGCAACAGAGTTAAAATTTGGGAATCGTGCTCCGTTGGCCAACAAACTGCTGGAAAATATTTAAGCAAAGAACTGACAGGGAAAGTCTCCAGCGCCCATCGCGGAGAGGCAGACCGACACCGCGCACCCGCACGCAGCCGCCCTGCCGACGCGCGCCTCCCCGGGGGCTGCGTCCCCCTCGGTGGCACCAAGCCATGCGGAGGAGGTGACACCGACGCTGGCTCCCGCGGAGCCCTCCAGCAGCACTTGCTCTTATTCTCTCTGGCTGTCGCCTCTTTTTTTTTTTTTTCTTTTCCCCCTCTCAGGGCGATGAATAATGAGAATAAAAATGAGAAAGCAAGCAGTATGGCAGTCAATTACTGCCTTTGTGATTAACCACCCAAGAGCAGCCCCTGCTTAAAACAGCACTTGATGCTCCTTTTAAGCGAAACCATTCCGCTGGATCCCACGGTGGACATTCAAACAGGAAGACAAAGTATCCACTGATTTATTTTCTTGTTTTCTTAGACAATCACAGCCTCCCAGACGTTAATGACTCCACACTACCCAACTACCAGCAGCATTTGCACACAAGACTTGCTTCTGCATGTGTGAACGCACGTCGCTCTCGCTAGCGGAGGTGTTGGTGCCTTGGGGGAAGGAGCGAATTGCTGCGCTCGGGGCTCCCCGCTCGAGGAAAGGAGCCCGCGGCTCTTTGCGCATAAAGGCAAGAAGCTCAGCTGCTCAGCCCCGCAGGGTTTCAGCGCGGGGTGACAAAGCTGGCACAAAACGCGGCCTCCCAGGATCCAGGTCTGAGGTGGGAGCAGGAGCCGGGGGCTGCGGGGAGATGCCGAGTCCTGCAGCAGCCCTAGGAGGTCCGGACCGAAACACCCAAATGGACGGCAATCCGCCCTTTCCCTGCAAAGGAACACCAGCAAAAAGGACAAAACCCTCTCTACGGAGAGCGGTAAGAGGACAAATCCTTCGCCAGCATCCAATTAAAGGTTTCGTTATTCCTTATTAGCACACCAGGAAGAGCAGCATACCTAGAGCAAAGAAAGCCGCCTACATCCAGAGACCGGCGATGGCTGCACACGTTCAGATCACACGCTGAAGTTACACAACGCTAACGAAACTACGCGCCCAGCACACATTAACGAAGCACCCCGACGCAGCACCGCGCGCAGACTCAAAGAAGAAGACACAGCATCTCTGTTCGAGGTGAACGCCAATTTATTTCGCCGTGAATTTTGCCTTCTCTTCTCATTCGTTTCATAAAGAAACCCGATTTCTACCGACTTTGTTTTTACCAGACCGAGCACCACGCAACNCGTCGCTCTCGCTAGCGGAGGTGTTGGTGCGTTGGGGGAAGGAGCGAATTGCTGCGCTCGGGGCTCCCCGCTCGAGGAAAGGAGCCCGCGGCTCTTTGCGCATAAAGGCAAGAAGCTCAGCTGCTCAGCCCCGCAGGGTTTCAGCGCGGGGTGACAAAGCTGGCACAAAACGCGGCCTCCCAGGATCCAGGTCTGAGGTGGGAGCAGGAGCCGGGGGCTGCGGGGAGATGCCGAGTCCTGCAGCAGCCCTAGGAGGTCCGGACCGAAACACCCAAATGGACGGCAATCCGCCCTTTCCCTGCAAAGGAACACCAGCAAAAAGGACAAAACCCTCTCTACGGAGAGCGGTAAGAGGACAAATCCTTCGCCAGCATCCAATTAAAGGTTTCGTTATTCCTTATTAGCACACCAGGAAGAGCAGCATACCTAGAGCAAAGAAAGCCGCCTACATCCAGAGACCGGCGATGGCTGCACACGTTCAGATCACACGCTGAAGTTACACAACGCTAACGAAACTACGCGCCCAGCACACATTAACGAAGCACCCCGACGCAGCACCGCGCGCAGACTCAAAGAAGAAGACACAGCATCTCTGTTCGAGGTGAACGCCAATTTATTTCGCCGTGAATTTTGCCTTCTNTGCTGCGCTCGGGGCTCCCCGCTCGAGGAAAGGAGCCCGCGGCTCTTTGCGCATAAAGGCAAGAAGCTCAGCTGCTCAGCCCCGCAGGGTTTCAGCGCGGGGTGACAAAGCTGGCACAAAACGCGGCCTCCCAGGATCCAGGTCTGAGGTGGGAGCAGGAGCCGGGGGCTGCGGGGAGATGCCGAGTCCTGCAGCAGCCCTAGGAGGTCCGGACCGAAACACCCAAATGGACGGCAATCCGCCCTTTCCCTGCAAAGGAACACCAGCAAAAAGGACAAAACCCTCTCTACGGAGAGCGGTAAGAGGACAAATCCTTCGCCAGCATCCAATTAAAGGTTTCGTTATTCCTTATTAGCACACCAGGAAGAGCAGCATACCTAGAGCAAAGAAAGCCGCCTACATCCAGAGACCGGCGATGGCTGCACACGTTCAGATCACACGCTGAAGTTACACAACGCTAACGAAACTACGCGCCCAGCACACATTAACGAAGCACCCCGACGCAGACTCAAAGAAGAAAACACAGCATCTCCATTCAAGGTGAACGCCAATTTATTTCGCCGTGAATTTCGCCTTCTCATTCGTTTCATAAAGAAACCCGATTTCTACTGACTTTGTTTTTACCAGACCGAGCACCACGCAACCCCGTCCGCAGTGCGTTTTCCTCCGCCCAGCGCTGCTGCTCTTCTCTGTACGGGGAGTGAAGAGCCGACGGGCACAGGACTGGCGCGGGACGCAGCCGGCGGGCTTCTGCTTTAGAGCGGCGTTTGGGAAAAACACTTCGCCATTTTGTGTCGTGGCTTCCCCATCTCTACAACCAGGAGGAAGCAAACCACCTCTTTTTTTTTTTTTTCCCAAGTGCTTTGAGCCCGATTGAGAAGAAAAAGTAAGTAAAGCCTAAATATCACCATTGCTTAAACTTCTGCAATTTACCCCCAAAAGTTCTCACCTCCGCCCTTGTCACCACCTAAATTTACCAGGCTGGGACCACACCACCAAAGTCATTTAGCTCAGCTCTTCCCCCTGGATTTGTCCAAACACGCCACGAAATCACGTTACAACGAACTGTGATCATACCAGGACCAAGCGCCGCTGTGAGAAACCTCGCTCTGGGGTTACATCGGGGTTTCGCACAAGGTGCGATCCCCTCTCCTGACACTCGGGCAGCAAGGCAACCTGTCTGTACTGCAACGGCTTTCTCCAAGGGTTTCTCCTGTTATCGAGTCTCATGGATTCTGCCTGTAGTTACAGATTCAGGTTTTAGACAGATAAACGTTTGCGCCGTACTTGGTGCTCCTGTTGCCACCGCTAACACTTGCACAGTCGACAGTCAACAAACCCCTTAAACAAACGACCCAGACCCAAGTTATTGTAACGCCGCCGCCTGAAGTTACCTGAACCCCTCGAGGAATCCGGCCAACGCGTTTTCCCTCCCCACAAACCGGCCGCCCCAGGTTTCAACACAACGCACCGGCTGAAGCCGCCTGACCCCTGAGACACCTAAACACGGCTTTTGTCGTCTTCTTTTTTTTTTTTTCCTGGCCTAGGGAATTGCATCTCCGAAGAAGTTAAAGGTTACCTGGAGGTTTACAGCACTGCACGGTGAGATGAGCAAAAAATGATTTCTCTTTGCCAGACCTTGCATTGGTCTCGCGCGGCTCAGAAGGCTCCAGCCTGCGAGTCGCTTCCAATAAAATATTCTGAATGCAGGTGCCGGTTAGAAATGCTCTATGAATACGTATTAAATGATTATTAGAAGCAATGACTGCGCATTCTTTAAGAGCTTATTGTAAATCATCATGCAATAGAATATATCAAAAATAAACTCGCAACCACTGATGCTTTAATAAGCTGCAATAAAAACACATATCAGGGCTTGTTACGCCGCCGAGCGTAACCGCACGCAGCTTTCAGGAACTAATTTAACACCTCCAGCCTGCAAGCGCTCAGGCAAGGCTGCACCCCACGGGGAGCTGGGGGACCCCCTCCTGTTCGTGGGTGCTCAACCGCATGGGACGCCAGGTCATGAAAGAGCAGGAAAACCCCGCAGCCAGCAAAACGCGGGCAGGAAGGGAAACCTGCAGCATCCGAAGGGCTGGGGGAGGTTGTGAAGCGAGGCCGAGCACCAGGCTGAGCCAGAAACTTGCTTCCACGCAGGTTTTTACCAGGTGAAACTCCAAAGTTTCTGGTTTATTGCATAAAAACCATAAGGAGCCTGGCACATCTGAGCCGTGCGGCTTGGACAGCAAGCAACGACGGTCACGTTTCGGGCAGAGGGAAAGCGTCAGGAACCATCGCCGCATCCCAACGCATCCGCAGCCCTCCCAGGGCAGCGGCTGAGCTTCCTGGACGCAGCAGGGGAGAACAGGCTCCCGTGTCGCCTTAAAACCAGAACGGTTTCACAAAGGCGCTTCCCAGTGCACACATCGGTCGCACACAGCCCTGGTCTTCTCAAGCATTTTACTGCCATGAACACCCCTGGCCCATGAATGAATCCTGCACGGGCAACAGTGTTCGCCTCCTTCCCAAATGCAAATTGGGGATACGCGTGAAAACACCGGGGGGCAAACAGGGGCTCTGCTCGCCCCGGTGCAAAGTCCCCCCGCCAGCCGGGCTCCAAGGAGCCACCCAGGCAGTCGCCAGCCTCAGCTCCTCCGTTCACCCCCTCCTTGCTTTACTGACGACTATAAATCATTCTACTGGATCATTTTATTATTTATCGCCTTTAGGAAGCCTGAGGAAAGAAATCACTTCATTTAACTTAAACGACGTGCTGTGCCTGTCTCCCAGGGCCATCCGAAACGCTGCTGCTGCTGCGTCGCATCTCAGCTGAGCTGAGCAGCGGGCGCCTCCGCCTGCAGCTTCTGCCCGCGCCGCCGGGCGCGCATGCTCGGTGAACCTGGCCCTGCCTCGCGAGTTTTATCTCCTCGGAAAATCACAACCGGGTTTGAATTCTTGACATGAACGGCTAGCGCGTCCCTCGGTCCCTCCTGGCTGAGAGCAATCTGCAAACGCAGCGAGAATGAGCAGCGGGGTCCACTGACGTTTCCCCGCTTGAACTTTTCTCCTTTCCCTGGTTTCCTGTTTGGCAAAATAAGTTTCCACAGAAGGTGGCTGTTTCGGGAACGGTAACAAAAGCTGGGTTGCCAAAAAAAGGGAGATGAAATTAAAAAGATTTTCATCAGTCAGTGGCTGGGAGCCGTGAGACGCTTCAGTGGGAATTTTCCTTCAAATCCAAACCGTTTCACCCTGGGTTTCATCCTGCTGACCCGCGGCTCTTTCTCCCCTCTCTGGAAAACTTGTCTACAAAGTCCGCTTGTACAGAAAGGACAAACCCTGCGGCCACCAGCATCCCGTGCCGGGCTGGTTTCTGTTTATCCCAACCACTGCTCGGGAGCAAACTTCTGACCTTTGAAACTGCAGAGAACCGTAACATTGTACCAATAACAGTTAAGAGCTTTTTAAAACAAGCTCCTGGCATTTGTCTCCGAGGACGCTCCGATCTCCAGGCTGCCTCTGTAACTGCTCACCGGGTGTTTCAAGAGGACGACGCCAATTTTTGCAGCTCCTCCGAGGACACGGGACCAGAGCAAAGGGAGGGTGAGGCAGAGCACGGGCATCGCCTCGGTGCCACGGTCACCCAGGAAAGCCCCGGCATTCGGGTCACGTTCAATTAAATTATCTGGAGAATTGCAGTATCTTCCTTTGGCCGGGGCGAGAGAGGAGCGAGCCAAATTTCTAGCTATTTTATAACCCTAGTTTTTATGAGTCTGTATTGCAAGCTCCTCCGAAAACAAACAAACAATTCGTAAGAGCAGAGGAGCTGGCCGAAATGCCGGCGGCTGCCTTCGACGTGAAATAGAAACGAGAAACACCTCCAGATCCGAGCAACTGGCTCCAAGTAATTCTTGCTAAGAAACAGGGAGAGGATTCAGCTCAGCAAAGGGAATCGCGGGGCAGGCTCATCAGACCACTTTCACGTCACACAACTACTTTCCGTCCCTCGTTCTCCGACGAGGGAATTTTGCCGTGCGGGGATGAGCGGACCCCGCCTGAGCCCAGATGCCAAAGTGCATTTCGACGATACCTTTCATTCCCCAAATGAAAAGGACTCAAGCAGCACCTGTAACCTGGCCCCGATCGCCGAGCCCGCCTGACGGCGAACGCAGCCCCACCGCTTCTGGAGGGCCCCAACCACGGCTCTTGCCGTTCGCTTTTCTTTGCAGGAAGGGTTTCTACACAGGAAAATCAATCCAGGGAAGGGAAAGGCATTAAAATTATGCAAACAGCTTTCACAGCTGAGAAGAGCAGCTCTTCATCTACGCCCTCGTTTGCGGGTCAGCAATAAGTAAGCCGGTCCTCGGTGTGCACGGAGGCACTGGCATCGGCGAGAGGCTGCCCAGCGCGGCCGACCGGGACTTACAGACAAGGAAGGGTCATAAAAAAGCCAGATGTTAATGGTGAAATCATTAACCAGCAATCAGTCGGAGCCCAGCACGGGACTTGTGCGGCGCTGAAGCGTCATATGGTCCCTCCGGGACTTAAAAACCACTCTGTCAAGTACTACAGCACAAAACTCGCCCTGCTTCATCTGGGAACTAAAAGTCAAGCGTTATTCCCTTGGCACCTGGTCTCCCTGAGACCGTTGTTCCAGCAAACAGGGCAGCAGCAAAGAGCGGGTTTGAGCCAGGGCTTTAACGGCACGCTGGGGCAGCACCGATCCGTGCTAGCGCCCAGCAGCAGAGAGCTTTTAGTTTCAGGAGCAGCGCTGCCTTCACCAATTAGTACTCTGGTAACTGGTTAGGAAAGTATGGAGCACCAGCAGGCCGATCTGACATTTGTACGGCCCGAAACAGGAGGACGCAGTAAAAGAAATTTCCTGCCAGGGCGCTTTTCTGCAGTCAGGAATCGCGCCAAGGCTCCTCGGGTGGGAGTCTCGTGACCCACAGCACACGCTGGGAACGTCCCCGTGTTTCTCGCCTGGCTGACCAGAGGGGCTGAGGGCCGGCTGTGACGGACGGTCCTGATTCACCTGGACAAAAGAAGCTGCTGAGGCACGTTTTGTCCAACTTGCACCGCAGGCACTTTGCGGTGGCGGCAAGTCCGAGGGCTGGGGATGCCTGAAGGCATCAAAAGACCCTGACGTTAAAATCAAACAAGAACCTAGACCCAGAAATCCCACGCGCACCTGATTTTCTGTACTCATATGATCTGATTGGGGTTAAGTCACGAACCGAGTGAAGAGCAAAGGTTTGCAGAGTGGGACCCCCCAGCCCCCGCATTTCCAGCCCAGCTTCCTAGACTCACGGACGGGTGGCTTTGACAAACGTTCCCGTTCGGGGGTTTCCGTCCACGCACGCAACCCGACCCTGCCGACTGAGAGCCACGCGTTTGCCCCCACGCGACGCCAGCAAGCTGGCGTAAGCGTGAATCGGATTTACCGGCTTTCTGAAACACAACACAGCGGGAGGCTGGAAACCGATGCCCGAGGAAGGCTGATACAGAAGCATCCATTTCACTTCCCTTCACGGCAAAGCCCATCAATCCTGCGGAGTGGCAAACGCAGAACTGCCTCCAAATTTATATGAACCCACGCTAATGCGGCAGCCCTGGACAGCACCGGCGTACAGCTCAATCAAAGTGTCGGAATATGAATGAAATTAGGATTTGATGAAATTGCATTTACAGCGTAGCAGTGACAGCAAGGGCGTGTGCAGATGCATCCTCTTCTCATCTCCCATGCCTCGCTAGAGCAGTCGGAGATAAATTTACTGAAGGCTGCAGGAGCTGAGCGGTAACGATATATCTCGCTTTTCCGTCTTCTGTAAGGACACGGCAATGGCTTCTTCAGGGGACCTTAGTGGATACCCACTGCCAATTAAACCTGAGTATCTGCCTATGCTTCTTGAAACCCCAGAGACTGCCAAGAGAAGAGGACAGAAGAAGGACAAACCGCTCCAATTCTGGATCTCACAACAGCTGCGGTCCTGGCCCTGAAGGTCACGTTGCCCCGTTATCCTCACCAGGACGGTGCTGCCTTCCATCGGCACAGTCATCAACCCAGAAACCCCGGTGACAGGCTGCTAAGAAGACATGGCTGCACCACGGAAGACGAATCTCGGCTCGGGAGCTTTTGCCCAGGGACCCGTTGCCCTGCATACACATGCCTGAAACCTCAGTGACCAGCTCGAGGTTTCCGACGCTCTCATTAAAAGCCCCGGGTTTAATTTGCCAACACGTGTTTAGCACGAGACTAAATGCGGAACCGTGCACCGCAAAACCCGACGTTTGCACCCTGCAGTTTGCACGCACAAAGCCGAAAACGTTNGCACCGATCCGTGCTAGCGCCCAGCAGCAGAGAGCTTTTAGTTTCAGGAGCAGCGCTGCCTTCACCAATTAGTACTCTGGTAACTGGTTAGGAAAGTATGGAGCACCAGCAGGCCGATCTGACATTTGTACGGCCCGAAACAGGAGGACGCAGTAAAAGAAATTTCCTGCCAGGGCGCTTTTCTGCAGTCAGGAATCGCGCCAAGGCTCCTCGGGTGGGAGTCTCGTGACCCACAGCACACGCTGGGAACGTCCCCGTGTTTCTCGCCTGGCTGACCAGAGGGGCTGAGGGCCGGCTGTGACGGACGGTCCTGATTCACCTGGACAAAAGAAGCTGCTGAGGCACGTTTTGTCCAACTTGCACCGCAGGCACTTTGCGGTGGCGGCAAGTCCGAGGGCTGGGGATGCCTGAAGGCATCAAAAGACCCTGACGTTAAAATCAAACAAGAACCTAGACCCAGAAATCCCACGCGCACCTGATTTTCTGTACTCATATGATCTGATTGGGGTTAAGTCACGAACCGAGTGAAGAGCAAAGGTTTGCAGAGTGGGACCCCCCAGCCCCCGCATTTCCAGCCCAGCTTCCTAGACTCACGGACGGGTGGCTTTGACAAACGTTCCCGTTCGGGGGTTTCCGTCCACGCACGCAACCCGACCCTGCCGACTGAGAGCCACGCGTTTGCCCCCACGCGACGCCAGCAAGCTGGCGTAAGCGTGAATCGGATTTACCGGCTTTCTGAAACACAACACAGCGGGAGGCTGGAAACCGATGCCCGAGGAAGGCTGATACAGAAGCATCCATTTCACTTCCCTTCACGGCAAAGCCCATCAATCCTGCGGAGTGGCAAACGCAGAACTGCCTCCAAATTTATATGAACCCACGCTAATGCGGCAGCCCTGGACAGCACCGGCGTACAGCTCAATCAAAGTGTCGGAATATGAATGAAATTAGGATTTGATGAAATTGCATTTACAGCGTAGCAGTGACAGCAAGGGCGTGTGCAGATGCATCCTCTTCTCATCTCCCATGCCTCGCTAGAGCAGTCGGAGATAAATTTACTGAAGGCTGCAGGAGCTGAGCGGTAACGATATATCTCGCTTTTCCGTCTTCTGTAAGGACACGGCAATGGCTTCTTCAGGGGACCTTAGTGGATACCCACTGCCAATTAAACCTGAGTATCTGCCTATGCTTCTTGAAACCCCAGAGACTGCCAAGAGAAGAGGACAGAAGAAGGACAAACCGCTCCAATTCTGGATCTCACAACAGCTGCGGTCCTGGCCCTGAAGGTCACGTTGCCCCGTTATCCTCACCAGGACGGTGCTGCCTTCCATCGGCACAGTCGTCAACCCAGAAACCCCGGTGACGGGCTGCTAAGAAGACGTGGCTGCACCACGGAAGACGAATCTCGGCTCGGGAGCTTTTGCCCAGGGACCCGTTGCCCTGCATACACATGCCTGAAACCTCAGTGACCAGCTCGAGGTTTCCGACGCTCTCATTAAAAGCCCCGGGTTTAATTTGCCAACACGTGTTTAGCACGAGACTAAATGCGGAACCGTGCACCGCAAAACCCGACGTTTGCACCCTGCAGTTTGCACGCACAAAGCCGAAAACGTTGCCGAGACAAACGCGTGGCACGCAGCCCTCCGCAGCCACCATAAGTTCTTTTGAAATATTAATAATTAACTATGTTCCACCGCATTATCTCTTCTCAGCCCCTCCAATGCAACTTCCTCGTCTGGCAGATTTGAAAGCGAATGTGAGTGACATAAAATGTTAATACTTCGGGACAACGTCTAAGTAAATAGATAAAAGCATCCCACCCCTTCCCTTTATCCGTCTCACGACTTACTCTGCTTTCACGTTCTCCACACAGTTGCTTTGCAATGGCAAACTTGCACCTTTCACAAAGCACAGAAACACGAGTCCACTTTGAATCGTGGCTAAACAGTCCCTTGAAGGATTGAAAACGGGGGAAAAAATCTGAGGTTTTCTTCCCCACCAACTGAACCCAGCACATTAAATCAGAGGCGAAGGCCACGGTGGAGAAGACCATGTTGAGACTGCAGGAAGTATGCGCCAAAGGAGACGTGGTTTCGGGGCACCGGGGTGGTCAGGGAAGAACTTTTTTTGTCGTTTTACTCCGATTTGAAGAAATAGCTTGAAACAGGACAGACAGGACAAAATCACTAAATCATCAGGCATCTGCTGTGCCCGAGCTAGATCAGCAATTCCAAGCCCGTTCTCCCTCTTTCTAGGCTCCAGAAACCACGGGCTACGCACTCGGACCTCCGTGGGCACCACATCAGTGGTTCAAAAAACCAGTGTACACCATTCATTTAAAAATTAATCACCAAGACAATCCCCCCCTGCGCGGAAAGACAGCCGATAGGGCTGAACCACGGAGAAAAGCAGCCGGCGAAGTCACGTTGTCCCACTTCAGACGTTTTATCAGCATCGTCATCACAAGGGAATGACTTTGGACTTTCCCTCCCCGCAGCTCTCTTATCTGCCCTTTGCATTGCTTCAATCCGTTTGCTTGTTTGTTTGCTCTGTCTCCCCAGCTGGAGACAGAGGTTGAACTGCAAAATATTTGCATTCCAGTTCAGAGTCACCGCAAAGGCCTCCAGACCTCGTCCTCCTAAGACGTGGAAAATCTTCGCATTTAAGATCTGATCAAATGCGGAAAACCCAAAGAAACCCCTCAAAGCCACTTGCCTACGGTGCTCAGAATGGGGCACGAATTAAAACGCGTATGAGCCCCGCAAGCTCACGGGCCCGGGTGAAGCGATCCAATCTGCTGCTCTCCGTGCATTTCTATCCTCGTCACTTCTGTAATTAAAGCGGGATTGCTCCGTCGCGGCGAGCGGAAAGCAAGAGCCTGGTACCCTTTCAAGGAATCCCAAGAATATTTGCAAGGGAGCTCTGTTTTTCTTGGTTTGCAAGGAGCTCGTGCCTACTGAGCAATTTTACTAAAAATACTGGGAGTGTTTTGACATTGAATGGTGCCAGAAATACAGCCCGTCCGCGGCGTAAGGAGGGAAGCATATGCTACGCTCCATTTCAAGGTCTTCTCCAAAAGCTGGGCTGGGAGGTTGGGGGTGGAGAACGCGCTTTAAAATAGCATTTTGCAAACTTCTCGGGAGGTTATTGGCAATAGAACACGTAATTCTGGAAAACGCCTCAGCAATTAAAAGTGACTAACCGCAAGAGGAGGATTTCCCCTGTCACCTCGTTTGGTTTCACCAACACGGCGCCTTCCGCCGCGCACGACGCCCCACGTCCCTGTGCGCTTGCACCTTCAGTCTTCTGCTTAATTGCTTCTGACAATCTACCCATCACTACCTAATCGCTTGGCATCTTTAAGTGACGATTTTTTCTTTCCTTTTTGGGTTTTTCCCCCCGCGCCGTGGTGCATCACCAACTCAATTAAAGCTCCGCTGTAAAAATTAGCGCCCGCATAGAGACGGAGCTGCACCCAGCAAAAGGGCTTTGCTCCTCGATCTGCTGAGCACGGCTTCGGTGGGCGCTCAAAGACCAATCCTGTGCTCCTGCTATTCCCTATACGTCACTAAAAGCAGCTGATTTTCCTGAAAACGGAAAGCGCTTCCACCGAGAAAACCCCTCAAATGCCGTTTGGAGCTCTGCGTCAAGTTTAGCGTCTCCGCTCCGGCGTCCCCCTGATCCGGCTACAAACTACAAGGGCACAACGAGCTTTTCCAAACGAGTTTGCAAGAAGACGACCTGAAGCGATGGGCAGCTGAAGCCCCGCGGGCAGGAGGTCACGCACCGCGCGCCGTCTCTGCAGAAGCGCATCTGAGCTCTGACTTTGCAAAGCTTATTACAGCCTGGCACTCGCTGTTTCGGCTTTCTTTGTCATTGTGGGATGAGGGTCTCAATGGAGAACACGGGAGGGGAGACGGCAACGCTGCAGCCTCCCTGGTCTCACCCGTCCTAAGATTTGGGAAGGAGAAAGGGCAGGAGCAGCCGGGCTTTCGTTAGGAACCCAAACGGGGAGGAGGAGAGGAGGAGACACGGAGAACGGGACTTGGATTTCTCCGGCGTTTTATCTAAATTGAAGGTTACAGACTGACAGCTCCAAATGAGGAATTGCCAAATGTTGGCCTCCTCGCTGTCAGAGCCTAAGAAAGCGTGACAGAAGCGGTGGGCGTGAATTTTAATGTTTTATTTTGCCTGATCTTGCGAAAGCTTCCCTCGTTTGCATCTGAAGTTCCTTAGTAAATTATTCTGACTTCA
>VZSC01003008.1:0-37779 GCA_013398225.1 Steatornis caripensis | reverse complement strand
GGAAAGCGCTTCCACCGAGAAAACCCCTCAAATGCCGTTTGGAGCTCTGCGTCAAGTTTAGCGTCTCTGCTCCGGCGTCCCCCTGATCCGGCTACAAACTACAAGGGCACAACGAGCTTTTCCAAACGAGTTTGCAAGAAGACGACCTGAAGCGATGGGCAGCTGAAGCCCCGCGGGCAGGAGGTCACGCACCGCGCGCCGTCTCTGCAGAAGCGCATCTGAGCTCTGACTTTGCAAAGCTTATTACAGCCTGGCACTCGCTGTTTCGGCTTTCTTTGTCATTGTGGGATGAGGGTCTCAATGGAGCACATGGGAGGGGAGACGGCAACGCTGCAGCCTCCCTGGTCTCACCCGTCCTAAGATTTGGGAAGGAGAAAGGGCAGGAGCAGCCGGGCTTTCGTTAGGAACCCAAACGGGGAGGAGGAGAGGAGGAGACACGGAGAACGGGACTTGGATTTCTCCGGCGTTTTATCTAAATTGAAGGTTACAGACTGACAGCTCCAAATGAGGAATTGCCAAATGTTGGCCTCCTCGCTGTCAGAGCCTAAGAAAGCGTGACAGAAGCGGTGGGCGTGAATTTTAATGTTTTATTTTGCCTGATCTTGTGAAAGCTTCCCTCGTTTGCATCTGAAGTTCCTTAGTAAATTATTCTGACTTCACTTTTTTCTTGCCCCCTCAAAGAGCAACATCTGGAGCGTTACAGCGATCACTCTAATTTTTAGGTGCCTCCGAAGGATGGGAATGGGTAACGAAGAGCCTCGCCGACAGACCTCAACAGCAAAAGCCATCCTCGTGTCCTGAAATCTGCTGTCAGCAGCCTCGTGGAGCACAGGTCAAATGCCATTTACAGAGGTTTTGGGCTTCAGTGTTCAGCTCACGAGAGCTCAAGAGTCCCTTAGAAAACTGAAGGAATGCTCCCTCTCTGCCCCGGCTGAGCAGCTGTCTGCTCCCTGCCCGGCTCTCGCTCCACGCAGCTCCAGATCATCAAGGGGCCAGAGAGCAAGGTTTGGCATTAGCCACAGGAACCAGGGCTGCGACTGCGGCCCTTGGCCTCGGCCGCTTATCAGCACAGCACCCGGTCCGCTCGTGATGTTTCATTGCACCCATGGACTTTCTGTGCCAGGTTCCTCAAACTCCAGGGCTTCAAAATTCATTAAAATCATCAAGCGGTTCCAGGGAAATCAGAGTGAATGTACATGTTAGGCGTGCAGGAGGGTCAGAGCTCTCCCGCAGCCGCAGCACGCCCCGTATTCCCAGCCCCTTCCAAAGCCTTCGGCTGCCCAAGGTCCTTTGCCCCGCTGGGCATTGACCTGAGGTCCCACAGCTTCCAAGCAGGACTCAAAGCTCCACGGAGCAACCCGCCTGCCTGTCATTTTGGCAGAGGATCGGCAGACTGCGGCACTGTTAGACAACCGTCACCGCGGCGTATCGTTAGCTGTACGCATTTCTCAAACCAACTCGATAGAAGCACTGCAGAGTTCGAGCACCCCATCACTCATGCCGGGTCTTGCAGCACACAGCCCTCGTGTTGCTATAAGCCCATATATCAAAAATAAACACCGTACGCACCTTTAAATGAAATCTAATCAACTTTTTAAAGAAAGAAACACCGGGTTTCTGCAATAGCGTTGCAATCACCTGGGGGGCCAAACAGCTGTACTGGCTGAGGCCAAACACATCAGTACATACAAATGTAAATTCAGCTGCCAACACGTTAACCTCCAAATGAATCTGGATGACTGCCCTGCGAAGGAGATTTTGCATCTCCCGTGCTGTGCCCTGTCACACATCCCTCCTCGCTGCTCCTCGCCCGGATCCGGTAAGAGCCTTTGCCGGGACTCAATGAGATTTGAGCCTGCTGGACGCACCAAAATGCTCGTGTTGCTGATGCGACTTCACCGCTTTACCAAAATCCATTACCGTGGGCAAAGGGGAACAGCAACACTGATGGAGGAGAAAAATCCGCGGAGGTTTATGCAATGCACAAGGACTGACCTGGCTCAGCACACTCTTCCTGGCTCACGGCGGAGCGCGCGACCAGCCGGCTCTGTCATGCGGACGAAAGCAATGACCGTTCCTACGACTTGCTGCCATTTTAACTCATCTCAATGAATGTGTTAAACGCACCCCTTGTGATCAGGCCGCTTTTGGATGGCGCAAGCAGCACCGGTTCCTCTGTCACATCACCACGGCTATTTTCTCCCTGCAATGCCCTTATCTTTTCCACGGTGTTTCCTTTTTCTGGGTTAAGAGTCAATACTACCAAACGAAAAAGTGGCAGCCAGGTCTAATTTATTGAACCAACTCATTTCCACGGCTCTTACTGTGCACTCTGCTTCAGAAGAACAATGAATAAGTTTAAAGAACAATACACACGCTTAATTAAATGGTGCTGCAAAATAATATGCATTGGTGTTGGCCCACGGCCATGCTGCTTAAGATTTATTAAATTTGACAGTTTAATATGCTCTGAATATCCATGCTCCTTCATAAGTAGTGCTCAGAAAACAGTTTAAATATGCTTTCAATTTAATTATACTTCATGCCTACTTCCCTCGTTGTCAGCAGACCGGTGTGCCAGGAGCTGACCTCGCTGGCAAAGCCCCTGCCAGGAAGGGAGGGCAACAAAGCCACGTCTGCTGACGGAGCCTGGCACAGGGGCGTGCAAAGCGGCGCCGACGCGAGCCAGCACATCCCTGGGGCACGCGGAGGCTGGCGTGCATGGTGGCCACCTCCACGTAGCCTTGGCCAAGGCCAACAAGGCTGTCCTGCCCGCGGGGTCCCGGCAGCCCATCGTGCCGTTTCGGTGCCAGGAACGGCTTCTGCAGCCACGGCGGTGACGAAGCTCTGAAACGAGCTGCTGGACTGGGGCCAGCACCCTCCCACCGTTGGCAGCCGCTGCCTTCTCCTGGCTCAGAAACGCCAGGAGATGAATGGGTGCAGAGATCTGTCCCGCACTCCGCTCACGGGGAAGACTTGACTGTCATGCTTCCCTGCAGCACCTCTATTTCTGCCAAAAAAAGGGAATCTAGCGTTCAGACCTATCAGCCACGAGACGTGGTCTTGATTCAACGAAACGCAAGACACACGTCTCACTTCAGCGCTTGCTCTGCCATCCCCCTGACCGCACGCTAAGTCAAGGCTTCAGAAATTAAACATATGTTTAAGAGAAAAGGCCCCCAATGGGTAGTCTCAGAATTCATAGAAATAAGGACTTGAAAACAATTTCTCCCTTCACCAGCTACTTGGAGATGTATTTGGAAGCTGCCAGCACTCAAGACACTGATAGATCCATTATTCCTACTTTTGGAAGAGGGATATCTAATTTAATCAAACACACTTCAGAAAGCACTAATTGCTGTGGAAGTGACCATCATTTACCGAAAGGGCAACTACACTCCGAAAAGCAGCAGTGGCTTTGCTTTCATCCCACCACCATCACCTCGAACTATCGCTGACGGCTACTAATGACACCGTGGACATGGAGAGAAACTGCCCCATAATTACGAACCATCTTCCAGGGAGCCAGGAAAATGGAAAGCTGAAGATATGCCGCAATATTGCCCTTTGGTTTTGTGAGCTGGTGGCGGACGTGGCAATGAGACATGGTTTGATGGGAGTTGGGTCTCCCTTTCCAAACCGACCATGAGCTTTGGGGACGCAGGCTGAGAGTCCTGGTCCCAAGCCCAGCAGACGCACGCACCCTTGCCTGACCCCTCGCAGCTGAAGACGAGCGCCATCTCTTTTAGGGATTGGCAGGATTGGGGAAAAAAAGACCTGAAAGACTGCACATTTTTACAAATACATGAGGAATTTGGATTTGAAGAGCTTTAAGATTATACCAAGAGAGACGTGTGAGTGTATGCAAGCAGACGTAACAAGCCCAATCCCTGGATTACTTTCCACCAGTGGAGAATTTTGTCCTGTGCCCTTGCCTGTGACTTGTGACCAACTTCTACAGCGCTCTGCTATTACGAGGAGTGGCAATAATAACAAGTAGGCACTTTGGTTTTCCTAGTAACTTCTTTTCTCTGCCGTATTTACAGATTTCTGCCACGCTCAGTGGATTCATCGCCCACCCATGCCGTGGGCTCAGCTGCTGGCACATCCCTGCAGCACAGGGCCTTCGAGCACCTTGGAGTGGCCAACGGGTTTATCCTATAGCACCTTACGGAAAGCTACTTCGCCCGAGAGTATCCGCTGGTTAAGCACAAAGGAAGCGGAACATAATGAGGTTGAGCGACTGGCACAAGATCGCACAAGGAACTAATTGCTCCTGGGTCCTGCCTGGATGCTTCAGCATCTCCCTCCCAGAGTGGAGCACGTGCAAGAGGGTGATGGCAGGAGGATGGGAGATGCGGCATTGATGACTGTGCGATCCCAAGAGCTTCGCAGAGCGGTAACTTAACGGTGGACAAGTCCATGGCCAAGGCAATGCACAGGTCACTCCACTCCTTCTCCCGTCACTGGTCACCAATGAGCTTTTAACCAAGGACATCCCGTGACGTTAAGCTCTCCTGTGTCATGGGTGGGGAACGTGGCACAGCTCAGCGCAACAGATCCGGAGACGGGGCTAAAACTGATTGAAAAAGGCTCTCCCTTTCCACCCTTTAATTACAGAGCGCTTGTACTACGGTGACCTTCAGGGAGAATGTGGGGGTTGAACTAAGGACTGCCCGAACCAGCCCACCAAAATTCTTCCTTTTATGGCCCAGCAGCCTCACTCGGTGCTAAATCCAATATACTTTGGGAAATCAAACTGCCCAGTGTCGTCACAGGCTGTCCTTATTTAATCATGTTAAAAGCCACGGAGATAGTATTATTCGGGATTAGAGATGAATAAGGCTTTTAAAAACCGACTCAAACCAAACCAATCTGCTTACAAAAAAAGCATTACAGTAAGCAAAAGTCAAACGGTTGCTACCAAGTGCACTCTAAACCAATAAAACTTGTAAATGCAGAACTATGGGGCCATGAGAAGGCTCGCGGAAGAGACGATCTTCCCCCAAGCCGCAACGTTTCTAATCACTTATCGGACAGACAGCAGGTAATTTGGGTCAACGCTGAAGACACTAAACCATCGCTACAAACCTTTGGATTTAACAAGCTCTGGGACTTAGTGGGCGAGGGATAAAGCAGCAGAAGTTTATATACTTCCAGAGATATTCATCTCTCCATGCAATGCTACACCCTGGAAAGTCTCGAAATACGGCACCCCTGGTATTTTGGGGCCATTCCCCGGTAAAATGAAACTTGACGAACAGGGTGAAGACGAAGGGCGACGTTTCCAAACCGCCGGCGGATTCAGGAAGCCAAGCCTTCCCGGACGTGACGTACGCACTTGCAACCCACCCCTGCGAGGCTGAGATACCGCGTCGAAATTATCTCCCCTCAGCTCTCGTCTGTTCCTAGAGATCCATTTAATGAGGCATGGCTTGAGCGAGCCTACCCTGCACAGAGACGCCGTTAGGTTGGCTTTTTCTGGATACCCAGACGACTAAAATACTCAGAGCAGCCCATTCCTCGAATCCCATCCCCACGCTGGAGCCTTTAGGGAAAGAAAATGAATAAAAAAGGAGGGGGGTGAGGGGGAAAAAGCATCCTCATTTGTGGGTTTCACATGCTAATTCAGACCCCGGGAAAAAACCAGGGGATTAAAAAAATGTCATCTCTCAGAAGGGCCTCTTGGGGAAGAGTGTGGGAGGGAAACGCTGCTTCTTCCATATGGTTTTGTGCGCGGCACTCGGAGCTGGCTCTTCTGCTACACGCGGGTGGCCCGGGTGCCTCCACGCCACGCTACGAAGCTCACAGAGTCGCTCTAGAAACTTCCTTTGGGGTCTGCCGTGACCGCGTGGGCACGGAAAGCCGAGGGACCCCCTCCACCCACAGCTTTGGAAAAGCTGTCCCTGCTGAGCTCCCAGCCGGACTGGCGACGCGGCGGGTGTCCGTGCTAGACGGAGATGCCGACGCAGAGCCAAAGACGACCTGCAGCGAGGTTTTATCACTGTTGCAAGGCAGAGTAAAGGACAAAGTCGTATTTGCTGGCTCCTTCTGCTCACGCTGCGGAGCTTATATTCCTGAGTCGTATGTTGCAGAAATACCCCCTGGAAAGCCAGACCTGCGACTAGCCACAATTTTCCTGTGTCTACATGAAGACGTACAAGCCGTGTGACGCTGATGAGGACAAGGGGACACTCGATGCCCTGCAAAAAGCCCTCCCGCGTGAGCGGGGCTGGGAGCAGCCTGCGATGTCCTGGCCAGGCTGGGGCCGGCCACACAGCCGCCGTTCCCAGGTCACTGCAGGTGACACCGAACCCGTCCTCATGTCACCGGTCCTGGCCCTTACTTGGGCGAGCGAGACCGGACAGAGAAAAATTCTCCAGCCCTGACAACGGCGCCTCGAGAGACGACGAATTTGCACCAGGATCCCACTTGCATCGTACTTCACAGCGCACGTAAAAAGTTATTTCAGATAGAGAAATGTAATAGCCTTCTGTTTGCATTTAATATTAGAGGATAACACAACTATTAGCTCCCTATTTTCGTAACAATTCTCTTGCACAATCATCTGAAAGCTAAAGCACCAATATTGGGTTTAATCTTCACGAAGACATTTTGTGCCCCGCGTTCCTCAGGCCTTGCCGTGCCCTCCTATATGCCCAGAGTTCCTGGTTTTTATCCAGCGCCTCTGGAATTAAAATTTAACTCAGATTTTCCTTGCCACAAAGCTACGCTCGGTCTGTCACGTTTTTTAGGGGCACGTTTCCAGATCGGTAATTAGGGATCTCCTATTTTCTTGCCACGGGCTGAGTTTGCCAACCTGAACTCTTGCCTCCTCCACCAAAACTGAAAAGTTTGGTCAAGCTTGGATTTTCCCTTGCTTGCCTCCTTTCCCACGCCCTGCTCCGAACAGACGTACAGGGAAACACCGCGCTGAGCATTTGCCCAGGATGAATTCCTCAGCGAGCTGCTCAGCACACCTCAGCGCAGGCCTGCGCCCTTCCCACCCCAACAGAAAGGTTACCCGCACCCCAAATTAACACCACCTCCTTCTTCTCGAGCCTGCACCCTGCTCCCAGGACACCTCGGACTCGCACAGCCCTCGCGCTCCCCGGCGACGGGCTGCGGCCGACGCATTGCCAGGAGCATTTCTGAAAAAACACGGCGCAGCGAAAACAGGACACCAAGTTAGAAATCCTGATCATTTTTTCTTCTCCTTGTGGTTTTGTAAGGCTGTTTTGAGGAGGTTTCCGTAGTTCCCTGGCGCAGTACTAATAGCAGTATGGAATCATTGTTCCCTACTGACACATCAGCTGAAGCATGGTTTTTTTTTATTTACTTTTTTAAAGTCCTTACGGGCAGATGCGACTGGGGACAGACTGAAGCGTTTTGGAGCAATGCCTCATCTTTGTGCCATAATAAAACAGTCGGACTCTGTGCTCTGCCACTTCTGAAATGCTACAAAACGGCACCAAGAAACGCGTGGCAAAATCCCTCTGTAGAAAATTCCCAACAAACAGCTTCGAATTCTTACAGGAAAGCTCCACGATACCCAACGAAAGCAAATTCAGAAAAGAAAAAGTGTTTATTTCACGAATCTCCTTCAGGACTTTTTTTACTTGACACGTTCTGGAAAAGCATATATATTAATTGAGAGCAAATTTTATTCAGAAGAGGTCAACAAAAAAACCTGCTACCGGCCCTGCAGTCCCCGAAATTGCCTTTTACTTCAAAATCTTGGCTCAGCCTGAGCCTGCAATACCACAGAACGGCAGCGGTTTGATTTTACAACCAACACTTGTTCTGATGCTCAGATCATCAATTTAAAAGCACTTTTAGGCTGCCAGATGATCCACATCAATATTATATATGACTCCTATCGGCAACAAGCGTGACGACGCTGACAGCCCTACGGCGACGCACGCGAGGCATCGCAAGATGCCTTCTGCAGGGAGGTTGGAGGGAAGTTAGTGGTGTCCTTGGCCATGTGGTTGGGATATAAGCCTATGGCTGAGGCTTGGAGAAAGCCCAACTCCATCGCAGTTTAAGCCAGCTCTCTGGGTCCCTGGTCCTTTACATGATGAGTAGGAGCGAACCGCTTCGGTCCTCGCTGCAGCTGGGCAGTGGCATCAGACCTTTCCCTGAAGGTTCACCCCAATGACCGCAGCATGGCAGCACGATGCCGAAGGCAAGACTTGGTCCTCTGGATGCTGCTAGACGATAGGAACCCACAGAGAAAGGATTTTTCAATTCTTCCGTATAAAAGGAGAAGGTATTAAATTCCTTCTTGTAAATCACAGAATCATGGGTCATCCCAAGATGGAATGGACCCATACGGATCCTGGAATGATAGAATGGTTTGGGTTGGAAAGGACTTTTAAAGGCCATCTAGTCCCACCCGCCCTGCCATGCGCAGGGACGGCTCCAACCAGACCGGCTTGCTCAGAGCCCCGTCCAACCTGACCGTGAACATCTCCAGAGACGGGGCACTGACCACCTCTCTGGGCACGTGCCACTGTTTCACCACCCTCGTCGTGAAAAATTCCTTCCTTGTATCTAGCCTGAATCTACCTTCCTGTAGTTTAAAACCATTACCCCTTGTCCGATCAAGGAGTCCCAACTCCCTGCTCCTCACAAGGAGTCTAGTGCTTTGGGTTTAATGCTTTATCCGCCTACGCCTCGCGTGGCCAGCGCTCCGGCAGGAGTGTTGGGTGATGCTGCTCCTATTCCATCCCTCCTCACCCACGAGGAGACGGGCGGATGGGGTGCAAACTACAAAGCCTACAGCCCGCTCTTCAGAAAAGCTCTCTAGCGTTTGTTGTTCAGAGACGCCGGTCACCCCTCCGCTCGTGAGGAGTCCCGCGGGTTTCAAAAGCTGCCTTCACACCAAAGAAATGAAGAACCCAGCAAAGAGCCAAGAGCTCTGGCCGGTACATGTGAGCGTGCCTGTGGCCGTCAAGCAGAGCACCGCTGCCACCGCCGAGCTCCGGGGCCTCTTGTTTTAACGTGAGTTCACAGCGGAGTGCCACAGCCCCCGTCGCTTCTGCTTCTGCTTGATGGAGCTAGTACCATCGCCAAAGCCCTCTCCAGCCCTTCCAATGGATCCCCAACCACACATCGGTGCGGGCTCAGCCGTTCAAAATGACATTTACTGCCACCGATATTCAGCAACAGCGAGGATTCGGAGATCAGCTCGGTGTTTGTGATTATTTCTACCTAAAATATTTCGGCGCTTACAAGCTCCTATGCGTTGCCGCTCAGCCACGCACTTAAGCACGTGTACAACGTTCGGCATTTTAGGCTAAAATCTGTCGGGCTGGGCACACGATAAGCTAAGTGCTTTCTGAAACCGTAATCCTGCCACGCTATAGCAACAGAGACACACAGAAGCTTTTCAATAAAGTAAATAATGGCATTGCCCAGCTTCCTCATCTCTGTTCCATCAATAAGCGACGCGGACGGAGCTGCAAAGAGAGCAAACCGCTTCTGCGAGCCATAAAGTTCGCTGTCGCCGGGAAGCGGCAGTGTGCACGCGGCTGAGGGTGCACGCCTCAGCACCCCGACGCCCGATGCTGGCTGATGTGCGTCTTTTGGGAGCGGGCATTAAAAGGGAGACCCACCAGCGCAGCTCTGGCTCTGATCCAGTCAGCAGCAGTGCCGAGTGCCGGAGCAAAGCTCGCTGTCGCGTGATGCACCGCCTTGCTGGTTAGGCCAGATTTGGGGTGGCACAGAGGACAGCCCACCACCCCGGCGGTGCGTGCAGCCCTGCACCAGATGGGATTTACTGCTCAATCCCTTAGGATTTTACAGGGGTCTCCGATGGGGCGGGAGGAGCGGGAGGACTTGCCCGGCCATGCGGCAGCACTGGGACAGCGTCCACGTGTCCGGCAGCAATGCAGCCCCCGTGTTTGACCTGCCCCGGCTCCCTCCCGCCTCGACATCCCGCGTCAGCTGCCGAATCCCCCCGGTATTCCTGGGAGCTTTGGCTCCGAGAGCCTCGAGCGCCTTGCGCCCACGCAGTAGGAAATTCAAGCGTTCATGAGACGGCACTGTGGGAGGCAGAGCAGCAGCAGATAAATGCAGGAAATAATGCCGAGGAAAACGCTCTTGTGTCCATCCTTTAGCCCAAGGCTTTGCTTCAAAGCACAGGGGAGCAGCAGAGGGACGGTTTACAGAAAACACGGCAGAGTCTGGGCTTTCTTTTAGCTCCTAGCCTCCCAGAGCCTGACTTGGTATTAGTCTCCCATTTTACCTGTTAATAACGGATTTCCATGTTGGTATTGAATTAGGGTGGTGCACGCGGGAAGCGGGGCAGCTCCCTGCCTGCACCGCGGTGCCAGGGTGCCCTTTGCACCCCACGCTCCGGGCTGACCTCCGTCTCTGCCAAGCTGCTGAGCTGCGGCGCTAATGCGAAGAACGGCACCAAACGGGCCTCGCGCACGCCGTCCCCACCTTCATCGTGCTTCCCCAAACCCATTTCTCCCCACGGAGGAATGGCAGCAGCGGCCCCAGGCAACGCGCTCTGAACAAACGGGTCGCCCGTGCTCGCAGAATCGCACTTCTGTTGCTGCGGTTGCTGCTCAGCAGCCCCTCTGGAGAGCCAGGGAAACAAAACAACATAGAAACCAGACAACAGCGACAAAGATTGCCTCCGTTAATGGTCAAGGACGGTGCTACGACAGCGCAAATGAGGTTTGGCTTCCTTGTTGGACAAAACATTTCTGGCTGCTTTAAGGTCTGCTCTTGCGAGTGGCTCCCGGTCCCCGGAGGCGCTGGCCGTGTCCCGTGTTCCACGTGCTCCAGCGGATGCCAGGGGACAAACCACGCAAGCCCTCCGTGGTGGGCACGGGGACGGGCCGCTCTCAGCCGCCTACGCCCAATATTTCCTCCTGTATCACAAAACAAATGCTGCAGGATCATAACCGATATCAAAGCTCACTTTAAACCCAAATACTCACTGTGCTGAACAAATACCAAGCGACCCATCGGTGGACGAGCAATAACACTGCCACCTTGTGAGACCTCGCAGGGATAACAAACAGGCCGGGGGAAGGAGGAAAAATCCACAGTGCAGGTTTTAAAGAAAGGTTCAGATAGAAGAGGGTGAACTAACGCAGGAGAGGGCACAGAGCACCACCCAACGCACAGAGCATCCGCGCCTCTCCCTCCCATGGGAAACCGTGAGAAGGCATCCCACGCCGGCTGCGGTGCACGGCTCTGAGCACCCCGCATGCTGCGAGGGCACCGAACTGGGAAGTTTTGGTCTAATGACACGATTAAAACGAACCAGCGAGAGGCTGCAAGCGCTGGATTCAGAGATTACAGGGAACAAACGTGCATCAGAGCAGCAAGCTCCGGGTTTGCAGGGAGCAAAACCCAACGGAAACCCTCTGGGGGAGAAAAGCCGAGTCAGGGTGGCTGTCAGCCGGGATATGCGGGCCAAAAAAACCCCACGGTCTGAATATGCAAGCCTTCAACTTACTCACGTGTTTATCCTAAGACTAGGGATGCGACTGGGGCAGCGGCAGGCACAGGAGCGGGGCGGATGCAGGCACTGCTGCCCGGAGCTGAGCTCGGAGCAAGGTACACGGGGGCAATTGCCAACGCCTTCCCCACGCTGCTCCACGGGCAGAAAGGACCGAGATTTCCAGCGAAATATCAACTACCGGGCTGAGCCGCTCGGCTCACACGGCACAGCCTCTGCCAGCACAAAGCCCGGGGATAACCAGCCTTGCTACGGCACCCGTGCCCGCCTGCCCTGGCCCCTCCATGAATGCCTTTCAACTGCTGCAAATGGGAGCAAAAAAAAAAGGACAAAACCCACAGATCGAGCTATTTTATGCCCAACTTGCCGCTGAAGAACTATTATCAGCGTTCTCCGCCTTCACCTCCCCTCTGCGCCTGCTTGTTCCAGATGACTGAATAAAATAAAATCAAAATAAAATCAAAAGAGTGTGACCGAGAAAGAAATGGCCACTTTCAAATAAGCCCAGCTTGATGGTTTCAAGACCCAGATCGAGCCACAATGGAATGGCCTAGATTTCCCAGCTACTTTTTTTTTTCCGCCGGTTTCCCAGACTGAAAAAGGAAAGAGAAAACCCCTCGCACCAATTCACTCACTTTCCCTCAAAGCAGATGGACAAATTAATAAAACGAGCAGCTGGTAGAAGAAGAGCAGAGCTGGCAGGGAGCTGTAACGAACCCAGATTGCCATGGATTGAACACGAAGTTCATTCACACACACACCCCCCCCTCTTTGTTTTAAAACCTTTGGCATAAGGAATTTTGCACACTGTGCCGGTCATTCCTCGGGACGGGGAACGCTGCACGGAGCAGCAGGAGGGGAGCCTTGCTGCACCCACGAGCACCCACCGGAGGTGGCACCAGGTTCACAGCAAGCGATGCTGGGTTGGACCCCCCCAACACCGGGCAGAGCTGCGGCAGGTGCCGGGACCGGTCCAGCTCAACACCGGAGCAAACCCAAACCCATCGGGCGCGCAGCAGCGGTCGGCTGGGATGGCTGGGGAAACCCAGCCTCGTCCAGTCTTAACTTACACGGTGAATCCCAAGGGTTCCCCCGCGCGAATTCCCCGGCACCGTGTCGAGAGCGCCCGATCCTGCCCGTTACTTGATACTTGCAATGTGTCAGAGCTAAAAATAACATCTGCATTCGAGAAAGAGGAACAGCCATGCATTTAATGCACTAACGGGACGGTGCTCACTGTGTAATTAAGCGACTGGATGGAGAGTTCAATATTTCTCCTGCACACGTTGCGATCCGCATCTGAAGGCGTTACCAAGGGAACACTGCCGAAGCATTTAAGAAGTACCTGGCAGCTGCCAAATTGGAAAGGGCAACCTGCGTACGTGGGCGAGAAGAGGCGGCTGCTGCCGTTGCAGGTCTCCCCCGATGGCGTGCGGACGAGAGCCGCTGGCTGGCACCTGAGCATCTTTCAGGTGAGCCCGCTCCGAGTCCTATCGGGTGGCTGTTTGCACCATCAAATGGTCCCATAAACTGCTGGAGGAGGTGGTCACCAGGCGCGGAAAGTGGCCGGCCCCGGACTCGCCCTCTTGGCTTCTCTTTTCTGGTTGTCAAACTGAAGACATGGCTGTTTTGGTCCACGCTTGCATGGCGAGGAGTGAGCTACGACTTCAAAGCAGTGAGGACTGAGAAGAAGCCCAGTTAATTCAGGGATCACCCTTCTTCCATTCACACGTAGTCCCTTGTTTTATTTCTTAAATGTCAACTCCACTCATCCGCTGTCTCCTGCCCCCGAAATTCTGTTCTTGTCCACTCGGCCCTATTGGGGAGCCCACTCCAAAGCAGCAGCACGCACCCATACCCTTAAATCATTCAATTAACGTCTCCTCCTCAAGTCTATCTGCTGGAAAAAACAAAAGCAACGATGCTTATTTCCTTTATAAAGCCCTGGGAGACCTGAAGCTACAACGGTCTGTATAAAACCGGCTACTGCTGTAGAGGCTCCCGCTCCCCTGCCATTCCCCCGCCAAGCTCAGCATGCGGCAGGCTTTCCCTGCCACTGCTGCAAAGCACAATGGCTCCATTGCTTCCCCTCCTTGCACGGCTTTCTCCTCTGAATAATTTTGCAATCTGCCGGCCCGGCTTCGTTCTTAAAACGGAGCTGGCAGAACTTCCAAGGCTGGCAACCACGCAGAGCATGGACTTGAAATGCTCTCGCTAATTCAGGAACGTCACCGTCACCAACGGCGCTGGAAAAGAGCTTGCCAGCGGAGCTCGGGCCTCGCCCTACGCGCTCAAGGGCAGCTTCCCCCGAGCCAAAGGCAGCAGTGAAGTTTCTCTTCAAGAGGCACTTCAGCGACAGCACATGTTGAGTTCCTGGCCATGGTAGGGGCAGTAATCTTTGTTGTGCACGCGTGGAACGTGAAGTCCGGCACCTATAGCATGACCCGCCTTTTGACTTCTCCTGTCTGCTGTAAGGGAACCAACGAGCCCCGCGGATGTGTGCGGCGCATGGGTCTGCGGGACTTGGACGGAGGCCACCATCTCACAACGCATCAGTGGGCTGTCAGAGGGTGAAGGCTGGATGCTACCAGAGCTAATGAGCTCGAGCAAGTGAACCCAACAGCGTGGAGGTCTTCATCCTACTCCGCCAACAGCCCTTGGGGTATTCAAGTCCTCCAGGCACGCTGGGATGAAGAATTCAGAATTGCCACTTTTCCAGTCACGCCGGAGAGCTCCGTAGCTTCTTCCAAAACGTAGCCAGTAGTGGGGCCGACGTCAGCGAGGCGGCCCAGGGTGCAGGCAGAGAGCACGGGACAGCGGAATGCCACCGGCAGCCGAGCAGGAGCCGGACGCCTCTTCCCAGAGAGCAGCTGCAGCAGGCTGCAGCCCTCATTTCTCTCTATCATCACATTGCTGGGATAACGGAGCTGCGAGGCAAGTCTATCACTCTGGATGACATGTTTTATAGTGGGCTGCACTCTTCATAATAAGCCACTCTTCAGGACTTGGCCACACAACTCTTATTAATGTTAAAGTGACTAATGGACAGAAACCTCCCTGGGCATAAAGATAGGAATTATCTCCTCCTGTAAGTATGTCTTTCCATCCCGGGCTGTCAGGCATTGTCTTTTCTCATCGCTTTACCTTTCCTTCTCACTGTCACATTCTTATTATATTATCTTCCTCTCCCCAGCAGAGTTTCCAAAAGGGGCCTCAGTATCTGCGCAGATAAAAGCAGCTCCCGCGGGGCTCAGGGAATTCTTTCCACCCGCTGGAATGGCAGCGGGACCCGGCAGGCGGAAAACCACAGGCGCCGGGGTTTAGCCACCCTCCACCCGAGCACTGGGCTTCGCGTTGAAAGGCACGGGCATCAACCCCAACGCGGCAGTTCCTGCCGGGAGACGTGGGGATGGGGTCCCACCAGTTCCTGCAAAGCAGACGCTCTTCTGGGTCTTTCTGTTCTTGACGGCATTATCTCACTCAACGTAAAAGCGATGGGCTTTGATCTGTGTCTTTAGGCAGGCACACTCCTAACTTCTATCGAGCAGGGAGAAGAGGGAAGAAAAAAGCCTGGTATTATACCCTTATCTCAGCAACAAGGGTCAGCAATTCTTTATACTTGACTAGTGACATGACTTTTCCTTAAAGGCTGAAGGAGATACAATTTCATTTTGCTAAACAAGCCCAGAACAGCTTTTCAGTTATCTCCATGTGTGACACTGGGAATGTGAATGCACTCGGTGGCACAAAAGCCTCAGCAGTGACGGAGAAATTATTTCCCCTATCGAAATGTCAGCCCAGGAGAACCTAGCACAGGGGCAGGGCAGGGACTACTCTGCATTTCGGTTACAGTCGCTCCTGTGGGCCGTAAACCTCAGCCACATACAGAGCCCACACGAGTACCTCACTCTTCAGGACGGACTTGTTCGGGCTGTCCGATGCCGTACGACATACTGATGCATTTCGTTATTCGCCTCCTTATTTCCCCTCTTTCCCTACTACGTGGGGACTGTCCTTCGGTAGCTCAGCGCCTACCGTAGCAGAGGTCTTACTTCTCTGAGGGAGCTTTTATCCAAACAAGGGAAAACCCGGCTTGTGAATTAAACAAAACCATCCCCAAAGAGTTCCCTCTTCAGAGAGGAGGCTCATTTCGCATTTAAAAAGGCGAAGCCATTTTCAGTTGGCTTGCCGTGATGTTTGGGGGCTCCGGTTTTTTACAGACAACGTTTCATTCCTGAAAACATGAAACGTTCACTCCATTGGCTTCTTTCCTTTGAGCTGCAAATGTCCGCAAGGAGAAAACCACGGTGAGCAACTGTGTCCTATCTGGGGCACCCGCGACGAGGGGCACCGAGAGCGCTCTGAGGCGCAGCGGCACTCCAGGAGTCGACACTCACTTTTTTTTGCAAATAAAGAAAAAAAACACGGGCTGAAGCAGCTCGGAAAAACTGAAGACCGCGTAAAAACATAGCGCGCTGGAAAAGCCCCCGGCAAGCGCAACTCTTCACAGCAGCTGCGGATGTGGGAAAGAAACTGGAGTTCAGGGGACAGTGTGGATTACACGGGCTGTGCCTCTCGATGACGGCAGCGAGCTGGCCCCAGGAGCAGGTGCTCCACCAGCCATCTCCCCGGGGGGTTCAGATGCTCGGCTCTCCCCGGCCACTGTGGCTGGAGCACAGTGGGGGTGACAGGATGAGGAGGGACCTCTTGGGTCGCGGAGATGCCACAACGAAGGCAAACCCACCACGCAATCCCCAGGAAAACCCGGATCCCCCCCCAGCCCCCAAGAAAAGAGCACATCTCTCGCCCTAAGCCATGGCGAGAGCGAAACAGCAGCAAACACCGCAACACGGCGCGGGAGCGGCTCCCTCCACGTCCTCAGCTCTGCCGGCGCCGAGGGTGGGAGCGTTACAAGGTGCCGCACAACGTACGCTCCATTTACTCCCCAGACTCGACGCGTAACAGCGAGATAACAGCTTGCTCTTGTGATGATNGGTCTTCATCCTACTCCGCCAACAGCCCTTGGGGTATTCAAGTCCTCCAGGCACGCTGGGATGAAGAATTCAGAATTGCCACTTTTCCAGTCACGCCGGAGAGCTCCGTAGCTTCTTCCAAAACGTAGCCAGTAGTGGGGCCGACGTCAGCGAGGCGGCCCGGGGTGCAGGCAGAGAGCACGGGCCAGCGGAATGCCACCGGCAGCCGAGCAGGAGCCGGACGCCTCTTCCCAGAGAGCAGCTGCAGCAGGCTGCAGCCCTCATTTCTCTCTATCATCACATTGCTGGGATAACGGAGCTGCGAGGCAAGTCTATCACTCTGGATGACATGTTTTATAGTGGGCTGCACTCTTCATAATAAGCCACTCTTCAGGACTTGGCCACACAACTCTTATTAATGTTAAAGTGACTAATGGACAGAAACCTCCCTGGGCATAAAGATAGGAATTATCTCCTCCTGTAAGTATGTCTTTCCATCCCGGGCTGTCAGGCATTGTCTTTTCTCATCGCTTTACCTTTCCTTCTCACTGTCACATTCTTATTATATTATCTTCCTCTCCCCAGCAGAGTTTCCAAAAGGGGCCTCAGTATCTGCGCAGATAAAAGCAGCTCCCGCGGGGCTCAGGGAATTCTTTCCACCCGCTGGAATGGCAGCGGGACCCGGCAGGCGGAAAACCACAGGCGCCGGGGTTTAGCCACCCTCCACCCGAGCACTGGGCTTCGCGTTGAAAGGCACGGGCATCAACCCCAACGCGGCAGTTCCTGCCGGGAGACGTGGGGATGGGGTCCCACCAGTTCCTGCAAAGCAGACGCTCTTCTGGGTCTTTCTGTTCTTGACGGCATTATCTCACTCAACGTAAAAGCGATGGGCTTTGATCTGTGTCTTTAGGCAGGCACACTCCTAACTTCTATCGAGCAGGGAGAAGAGGGAAGAAAAAAGCCTGGTATTATACCCTTATCTCAGCAACAAGGGTCAGCAATTCTTTATACTTGACTAGTGACATGACTTTTCCTTAAAGGCTGAAGGAGATACAATTTCATTTTGCTAAACAAGCCCAGAACAGCTTTTCAGTTATCTCCATGTGTGACACTGGGAATGTGAATGCACTCGGTGGCACAAAAGCCTCAGCAGTGACGGAGAAATTATTTCCCCTATCGAAATGTCAGCCCAGGAGAACCTAGCACAGGGGCAGGGCAGGGACTACTCTGCATTTCGGTTACAGTCGCTCCTGTGGGCCGTAAACCTCAGCCACATACAGAGCCCACACGAGTACCTCACTCTTCAGGACGGACTTGTTCGGGCTGTCCGATGCCGTATGACATACTGATGCATTTCGTTATTCGCCTCCTTATTTCCCCTCTTTCCCTACTACGTGGGGACTGTCCTTCGGTAGCTCAGCGCCTACCGTAGCAGAGGTCTTACTTCTCTGAGGGAGCTTTTATCCAAACAAGGGAAAACCCGGCTTGTGAATTAAACAAAATCATCCCCAAAGAGTTCCCTCTTCAGAGAGGAGGCTCATTTCGCATTTAAAAAGGCAAAGCCATTTTCAGTTGGCTTGCCGTGATGTTTGGGGGCTCCGGTTTTTTACAGACAACGTTTCATTCCTGAAAACATGAAACGTTCACTCCATTGGCTTCTTTCCTTTGAGCTGCAAATGTCCGCAAGGAGAAAACCACGGTGAGCAACTGTGTCCTATCTGGGGCACCCGCGACGAGGGGCACCGAGAGCGCTCTGAGGCGCAGCGGCACTCCAGGAGTCGACACTCACTTTTTTTTGCAAATAAAGAAAAAAAACACGGGCTGAAGCAGCTCGGAAAAACTGAAGACCGCATAAAAACATAGCGTGCTGGAAAAGCCCCCGGCAAGCGCAACTCTTCACAGCAGCTGCGGATGTGGGAAAGAAACTGGAGTTCAGGGGACAGTGTGGATTACACGGGCTGTGCCTCTCGATGACGGCAGCGAGCTGGCCCCAGGAGCAGGTGCTCCACCAGCCATCTCCCCGGGGGGTTCAGATGCTCGGCTCTCCCCGGCCACTGTGGCTGGAGCACAGTGGGGGTGACAGGATGAGGAGGGACCTCTTGGGTCGCGGAGATGCCACAACGAAGGCAAACCCACCACGCAATCCCCAGGAAAACCCGGATCCCCCCCCCAGCCCCCAAGAAAAGAGCACATCTCTCGCCCTAAGCCATGGCGAGAGCGAAACAGCAGCAAACAGCGCAACACGGCGCGGGAGCGGCTCCCTCCACGTCCTCAGCTCTGCCGGCGCCGAGGGTGGGAGCGTTACAAGGTGCCGCACAACGTACGCTCCATTTACTCCCCAGACTCGACGCGTAACAGCGAGATAACAGCTCGCTCTTGTGATGATCAACAGACGGCCGGATCCGCGAAAAGCAGCTGGCACTTGGGAGGCATTAGGTTGGGTTCGCCTCCCCTCACACACACGCACGCGCGCATTTTTATTTCCCGTGAACACACAAAGCAGGCGAAGCCAAGTCGAGCGGTTCCCTCTGCGCAGCTCATGTTTGGAAACACGAAGAAATACGACGCGTCTTCCCTAAACGGATTTGTTACTTTGAAATCAGGAATTTTTTCAGGATCCCCCAGCATCACTTCTTCCTTAAGAGAAACCCAACGGGCGCGCTGGGAAACAATTCAGCGCCAAAATGTCTCCCACCAAGCCTGGGAGAAAGGCAGNAAATACGACGCGTCTTCCCTAAACGGATTTGTTACTTTGAAATCAGGAATTTTTTCAGGATCCCCCAGCATCACTTCTTCCTTAAGAGAAACCCAACGGGCGCGCTGGGAAACAATTCAGCGCCAGAATGTCTCCCACCAAGCCTGGGAGCAAGGCAGGCTGCGGCGGGGAGCTGCGCGTGGCCGCACCACGCGACGAATGAACGAGCATAACTCTGAGCTCAGGAGAAACACTGAAAAGGATCCAGCAGGCAAGACTAGGAAACGGCACAAAATCATTAACACATTACTTTCCAGCTGTTTCCTTAGGTCGCACGGCTGTTTAAGGTATTAGATGACTACGGATAAACTGTTTGGCCTCAGATTTTGAGTATGAATCCCCAATCCCTTCCCTCGATATGGACAGGAGGGCACAGAAATGCAGGGTCCTGCTTTTGCGGGTTCACATCGCCACGGTGTTCAGGAGAGGGGGTGCGAAAGGACCAAGGGAGTGATTTGTCCCTTGAAGATATGGGGACCTCCTCTCCCAAAGGGTACCGGAGCAAAAAGACAACCCCAAAAGATGAAGAGATGGATGAAGACCCAGGGTGGACCGTGCCCAGCAGCTCCTCCGTGCTGCCAGGTCTCCACCACCACAGCCTTGCCCGTGCCCCGGCCAGCTGAGCGTCACTGGGCAGAGGTCCCAGGAGGGCACCCACGAAACGACGCACAAAGCCACAGAGCAAGAGAAGCAAAGGTCTTTGCACCGGGATATAGGGCTTGGAAGATGCAAAGGGGACAGAGAAGCTTGTGCTCTTGCTTGAACCTCCCACGAGCTCTAGAAACACAGGCGAGCACCTTCAGTGCCTGTAAGGAGAAGCGCTGAGAGCAGCCTTTGAAGACGAATGAAGTAACAAGAGAAGTCGGGGGAGAACAAGTGGGTCCGACCTGACCAGGTTTTTCCTCCCGAGAGCACGCGAAAGCCACTCAGCAGCGTGAAAGGTGCCGGCTCTGTAAAAGCAACTAATGGGAACCACGATGGGTATTTAATTGAAATCTCACGCACAGCCGGATGACAACGATTATCGCTGCTGCTTTTCTTTCTCTAGTTAAATAAGCCTTTACTGCCTCAAAATCGAACTAAGACCGACGCGCAAGGCACGCATTGCAGAAACGCGCCCAAGGGACACAATCTCCTCCCCAAGGCAGAGCCCAGCAGAGCATCGCCTCTTGTGCCACGGCTTTATCCCCGTTCCCTCTGGCGGAGGTTTTCCAGAACCTTGCGGTCAATATAAAGGATCCTCTCAGAGAAATCCCGGGTTGTGTGTCCATCAGGAAAAGAAAAGCATCGACGCGTGGAGTCGCGGGGGCACGGTCTGATAAGCAGCAATAACAGCAGGCTGTTAGCGTGTGCGGCCGAGAGCGGGATGCCCTCAGACATGGAAAGAAAGAAAAGCAAGTTAAAAACAAATCTATCAGCGACTGCAAATGGGCTTCCCAGTAGATTAAAGGGGTGAGGAAGGGAAGCAGGTCCTCATTTATCAGCCTGAGGTCGAACACGGCATGAAAACCAGCAACCGCTCAGGGAGCATGAGGATTTGTTAGGACTTAAGCCTAAGGAGATCAGTTTTATTTTACTGGCCCTTCCCCAATTACACACCTCTCAAGAGCCTCATTTTGCAAAGCTCGGGAATCAGTCTCCTACGAACATGAGCGATGCCAGGCTCACGAAACATAAATCACCATCTCGAGCCGTTCAGTTCATCGCTCCCTCCGGACCTGGACGCTGCTATGCCCGGCACTCGGCTGTCCCTGACCCACAGCTGTTCCAGCAGCTCAGGGGCAGCTTATCCCAGCCATAAAAAAAGGGGAAAAAAATAGAAGTAATACCTCTACCCATGGAGCGGCGGTACTGCCTTATCCCTGACAGCAACGCGCTACAAGGGACAGCTGAGAAACAGCTGATTAATTGCCTGGAGAGGGGACAGAGGACGTGGAGCCGCGGCGCGGGAAAGCCCTGAAAGATAATACGGGAGTGGGAATCCGGCGCACGTGATGCGAGAGCTGCTCCCGAAGGATAGCACGTTGCCGTTACACCACCCCAAGTTATAAGCTTGCAGAACCTATTCCGCAAACGTCGACGGCCTGACTTGTGCCGAGTTGTGCATTGTTATTCTCTGATAACACGTTATTCCGAAAGCGGCCACGGAGAAACGAAGTGCTGGAGAGCAGGGTGCTGCAAAGCCACCGGCGAGCTAAGCAGAACCAGCCCGCTGTTACGATGGTGGTCTTCTCTTGATGCAAACCAAATTTTTTATTCCGTGCTGGATACAGTCACAGAAGCATCTCCCTCAGCATCCCGCAGAAGAGACCTACGGCAAGGCTACAAACGTCGGCCAGGACTGCCCGTCCGGCTGGGCGCTTGACTTCAGATGACGGAGAATCCAACATGGATCTATTGAGGTGCGAGGGGTGTGCCAAATTTAAGCCACCCCTAAATTCCTCAGGGAATCCCGACACAAAACGTAACCCTTGGAAAAACAAACCTTCGGCCTCCGAAAAGCAAACGCACACGCAGACATGAAGATCAGCTGTAGTTTGGACCACGTCCGGGCTCACCGTTCAGCCAAGGTTATTATTTTATCTGGTAGTCACGCACCATCCTGCTGCACCTTCGGCGCATCCAGTTAAGCTCATTCTTGTGACCTACGTGCCCAAACCCTCTCTTTACCAGCGATGTTATTTTTTTTCCAACCTTTCAGACCTTCCCCGCCACCGCTTTGCCAAGCTCTCACGACCAAACCCTCCCGAGCCTTCCCCGCCGCCTGCTTAACACAATCTCATGAATTGTCTCCCGTTCGCCAACCTCCGTTGGCCACAAGAAGCCCCCGGGGCGGATTCAGTAACTCCCAAAGGAGAGCCCCGTGAGCAGCACCGGCACTCTGCTCCCAACCTCTGCCCACGAGCACTTCTTCACTAGGGAGACGTACCGACGCTAGTCTGCGAGCACGGCACACTTCGGTGGCCTCGGGAGCGGCCGGGGAGCTGAGACTCGCGGCAGCCGCGCCGGGTGTTATCTCAGCCGCTCTCCATCCCACCAGACAAAGCCATCCACGTGCTATTTCTCTGAGCTGTGCCTGCGCTCTCTGACACCGTATTTCACGCATAGCCCCCGGCAACCGTGTTCTGCAATAATTCCAACTCGTCAGCAAGGCGGCTCCAGTGATGCTTATCGCCGATTATTTCATAAGCGCTCCTCAATTAATGTCAGCTCCATGCCGCTCCTGCCGCTCGCCCTCCGTAGAGCTGCAAGGACTGCCGCCTTCGACAGTATACATGGAATAATTTTGGTTGAAAGCATTCGGAAGTAATCTCAAGCGCACGCACCTGGTGGTAGCATCAGGGTCCTGATACTTTTTCCGGTGCTCCCTTGGGGCTTGTACTTAACGATACAGCCACTACCTTCCTGCGCTCTCAATTACAAGCTCTGTTTTCTATTCCAGGTACCATAAGCAGCATTTATCTTCATTACAGGACCTCATAAGTAAGCTCCCAACTGAAGACCACGCTCCCACTGATCCAAATGAGTTTTCTCATCATTTGCTCAACTAACAGCTTCCTAGAAAAACCCCAAATGTGAGCATATTGGCTGTTTTTCTGTGCAATCAAGGGACGATTAAACGTCGTTTCCTGAGCACAGCATCTGCACGGCAATGAAAAGCCTTTCAGGAGAAACACGAGTGAAAATTCAAAATGGGAGGCTTCAATTTGCAGCTCATCCCTGCTCATCCTCAAAGGGTGAATGCGGGTGGGAAACGACACCGGAGATCGTGGAGCGCTCGAGGGGGTCCTGGCCGGATAACCCTGACTGGGGTTAGTGGGAAATGCACCGGACAGGGACCAAGTCAGCACAGAAAGCGAGGTATGGCGGAAACAGCAGGGAAAAGACGCGGGCTATCCAAACAAAAGGAAGGTTACAGGATAAGGAAGAGAAAGAAACGCCTCTCGCTGGTCTGACAGCACGTAGGAGACATGAGAGGCAGCAGCTCCTGCCGGCGTCTGCGGTGGGCTGCGCAGAGGTCAGGTAGTGGGTGGCTGCCGTGACCTTCAGCAGCCCCGCGATTCCGAACGGGAACGCAAGGCTTGCTTAGAAACACCGCGGAATTCTTTGTGGGAAGCTAAGTGGATTTGCAGCCATACGCACCAGAGAAAAATTTGGCCCTAAACTGTTGTTTAAACTCAATTTGACATTTACTCTCTCTAATGTCAGATCTTTAAATCTAAACACTTCAACAAGATTATTTCCCAGCCTTTCATTTGCCTGCCTTGATTAAGGTTAACTGGTCCCACCGGTCGGGGCCGAACAAACACACGTGAGCAGCGTCAAAAGACAGAGAGATTCAAAGGGACGAAGAGCGACCTTTCCTCCAAGGAGACCTGGATTTTGGGCACACAAATAGCTGGAAAAAGCACCCTGGAAGACGAGGTTTGAAAACGGGTATGGCAACCGCCGGTTCCTGAGCTGGAGAGCCCAGGAACGCTGGAGGGAGGAAGGGATGCATGGAAAGAAGTTGCACTTCCACCCCTCTGACAATGCAAGGGGAACACACGGCCCCCCCACTGGTCATGTTTTATCACCCCTGGTTATTTAAAGAAACTGCCCCAATGCACCTACTNAGGAGACCTGGATTTTGGGCACACAAATAGCTGGAAAAAGCACCCTGGAAGACGAGGTTTGAAAACGGGTATGGCAACCGCCGGTTCCTGAGCTGGAGAGCCCAGGAACGCTGGAGGGAGGAAGGGATGCATGGAAAGAAGTTGCACTTCCACCCCTCTGACAATGCAAGGGGAACACACGGCCCCCCCACTGATCATGTTTTATCACCCCTGGTTATGTAAAGAAACTGCCCCAATGCACCTACCGAGGCTTTAAAAACCATGTTTCACAAGAATACAAATGTATAAAAGACAAGAGATATAACCTTACGCCAGCCACTGAGGCGGTTTCGCCCATAGATACCACAGGAACAGCACTTCCAAAATCAATGGATGGTGGAGAAAGACTTTTTACCAGGGTCTGCAGTGACAGGACGAGGGGTAATGGTTTTAAACTAAAAAAGGGCAGATCTACATGAGACATAAGGAAGAAATTCTTCACGCTGAGGGTGGTGGGGCACTGGACCAGGTTGCCCAGAGAAGTTGCGGATGCCCCATCCTTGGAAGAGTTCAAGGTCAAGTTGGTCAGGGCTTTGAGCGACCTGGGCTGGTGGAAGGGGCACCTGCCCCTGGCAGGGGGTTGCACCGCATGATCTTTGAAGGTCCCTTCTCACCCAAACCAGTCTATGCCTCTCTGATTCTACGACAGCCTGCAACTCAGAGTACCCCCAAATTGTCCGTAATTTTGTGAAAGTCCAAAGAGAAAAGGCAAGCGAGACATCTCAACCTGTCGGAGGGCACGGCAGCACGCACATTTTGGGAGCTGACTGCAGCGTAAGGCAGCGCGGAGACCCCGATCCGCTCTGACGGCAACTGCCGCCTCGTTTAAAGCAATCGAAAATCAAAACCCGCGCGAGGTTTCGCGTGAGTACCACCCAACCGCACGGAAACCGAGGCTCCTCAGCCAGCTCGCCCTGCAGGACCAGCAACGGGGTCGGCAAGGACTCCCGCTCCGTGAGGATCTCCCCGTCGGAGGCTGAGCAGGCAGGAAAAGCCCAAGAGGAGATGCCAGCTGAGCCTGCTCCCGGGGCGCGCGGCGCACGAGAGGCCGGCAGTGAATCTTGCCGACGGCATTTTTTTTAAATAGTCAATTTTGGGAATTGGCTGTGATTTTACCGGCTGGTTTTACCAACTGGAACAAACTGTCTCCAGCCCAACCCGGAGAAGCAGCCTTCCCATGGCTGACAATGGAGCTTGAACGAGGAACCACATCCCAGGGCCGTTAACACGATTTAAGAATGTGCTTTCAATTTGGGGCCCCAATCCCGCCTGCTTCTAGCAAGTGAGAAGTCTGGTTCTCGGCATTTCTTATTTAGTCTCCCGGTAGAAACAGAGCAGGAATTACATTCATCTGAGATTCTTTAGCTGCATACCCTTGTCAGTTCAAATTTCTCCACGGAAATAATTAAACCGAGTAAAAATTAGCTTGCGCGCCGCAAAAAAAAAAAAAACCCAAGCCCCTATGTGTTTATTTTAAGGGTTCACAAACCCTGGTGCCTCGCTTCGTTCGTCAGTCCTGCAGGCCGCATCCTGCATTCCTTCTGCACCAGCACACAGGCTAAGTATGGAGCGATATTTGCTGGCTGGATTTATCCCTCCGCTCCCAGCACGTGAGGAACGCCGCACCGGGCTCCCGTCCTCGCCGTGCACGTCCTCGCCGGCTCTCCCTGGCGTTCATGCGCCTGTCAGCCTGGGGAACTCAAGCCCCACTAAAAGTGGGCTTTTACAAATTAAAAGGGAGGTTTAAGATGACAGTAATTGTTTACGCATGCCATCAGGATGGGAAGCAGAGGGCTGAATGCAATTCCCGCTTCAACGGCTGAGTCACGGGGTGAAGCTGGAACAACAACATCCGCGGAGCGTCCCGGGAGCTGCGGCTGGAGGGACAGCATCTACTCACCGCGGGCTGGAGGAACGGGGCTGCACAGCCTCCAGCCCTGAAACGACGGCCACCCTCCCCGACACGTCCAATACGGGGCCGGATGGGTGTTTTCAAAGCACTTTGCGACCCTCGTGCGAACACGCTGGGGAAACACAACACAAAGGGCGGATGCGGCATCCCGGCTGCTTCGCGACGTGAAAATCCGTTCCAAAAGACCTGGGATCGAGCCCCTGCGTGCTTTCTCCTGGCACAGGTAGAGCTCTGCGATGACACCGTGCTTTAAGTCGCTTTTAGGACCACCACCTCGTTAGCCAAGCGAAGAAAACAAACCAAAACCAACTTGTATTTCATTTTTCTTCTCCGCCCTGTGACTTCGGAAGTACGCAAAGCATCGCAACCTAAATGACAGGCCCCATTATGCTAAAAAGGGGGGGAAACATGAAAAAGCGAGAAGTTGAAAAAATAAACATAGTGATTCCAAATGATTCGCCGGGGGGAGGGGGGATAAAAATCCCGTATCCCATCCTACAGTCAAGCTCAATCTCGCTCTTCAGCAGTTTTTGTGTTTGGGGAGTGAAGAAGCAGAGTACGCGTTAGGTACTTGTCTGATGTATTGCTGTAATCAACTTGCTGCTTCATCTTTGTGTTGTTACCCTAGCTGCAAGCTGCTGACAAGGTATAAAAGAAAAAAAAAAAAAAAAAGTCATATATGCATAACAATCAATGACGTTCCCATTTTATTGTTTGGAGCCCAATTAAATACGTTCCCAGAAGGTTTCTAGGGAAGCTGGTTTCTAATCGCTCTGGAAGGGAGGTGCAAACTTGCTCTCAACCTGGCAGCGCAGGCAGGTGAAGCGCAAACGCCGGAAAAATGAAGAGTCCAGCTCCGAAGCGCCACCCCCGCCACCTCTCGCTTGCCCCGAAAGCGCCGCATCTCTGTGTCGGAGCCTGCTCCATGGCAATGACCTCCAAGCAAAGCTCAAAAACAAAGTCACAGCCCTGGCTTTGCTTCTCGTATTATTTGTGGCTCCCTGCCTAAACCATCCTGCGGGCTCCGAGAGGAATGCCAAATCCGCTGGGAAAAAAGGCACGGCCTTTGGATCTCGGAGGACAGTACCGTCTTGACCTAGCTCCGCCATGTACCCATCACGTGTGCATACGCACGTGCAGATGTGCACGCGTGTATCTGTGTCCGCGTATACCTCCATATACACATCCATACGGACTACACTCCTTAAAATAACGAGGAATGGGGTGGAAAAGTGGGAGAAAAGCTCCAAAAATGAAACATCTGTGCATTTGCAATTCTTTTTTTTTTTTTTTTTCAGTTCTGCCATCACCATCCTCTTCACTACAAATCAAGGCAAGGACAGGTAACGGCTCATCGGAATCGGACAGGGAGCTGGACACGGTTTATGCGAGTCATACGTTAGCGCCCCGGTTTGCTGTTACCGCAAAACCCCAGCCCTGATCCTTCGGGGCCCCCTTCTATACTTCACGGGCACACACGGTCGGTGCCCACGCGTCCGGCGGGGCTCTTTACGGGCGTCAATGCAAAGAGGACTTCATCTGAACAGGGCGGGGAGATTAAAACAAATTGGGATTTTCTTTGTTTGTGCCACGACGATTCCCAGTGGAAAAAGCAAATTAATTTAAATTAATTTTTTTTTTAATTATTATTTTGATGAAAACCTAGCTGTGGGCCGAGGAAGGAGCCTGCTCTTCTGCTGGAGGTGAGGACAGGGTGCAGGCGGGGACACGGGAGACTTGGGGCTCGGCCGGGAGCTCCCACGGCTCCCTCCCTCCCGCCCGACGCCTCGGGAGACGCGAATTCTTGTTTCCCTTCCAGTCCTGGATCCGACCGGCAGACGACTGCCTGGCTGAAACGAGCCCAGAGAAATTAAGAAAGAAACTAAAGCAACAAACTTGACTGCAGCACGACAGTTTTTGATAGAGGAGGTATCCTTACAATAATCGCATGGAGTCCGGCAAGCAATTACGCGAGCACGCGGAGGGGTCACAGCCATAACCCACCCCCCAAATAACCGAGACGAACCCAAGGACGGGCAGCGGTTATAAGCCCGGCATTTCAGTGCTGAGCCCACCTATTTTTAGGTGCCCGGTGGCAACGTAAAGCTCCCTGCCAGCACCGTGCCAAGCCCTTCTGCAACAGCCCAGCCGCTCTCTGCAGCCTGAAAAGCCCAGGGCAATAAATGCACGCGGGGAAAATCCCCTCCCACGACAGCGGCACCTTTGGCAGCGGCCGTTTTGGCAGCAATTCGACGGAAGCACCGTCTATCCCCGCGCTCACCACGCTGGCCGCTTGCTCGACCGCTGAATGCGGAATTCATTCCGATTCCTCCCAGCCGCCAGCAAAACGCGCGCGCCGCGCGGGAGGGCGTTGGAGCCCAGCGAGCCCAGCGCGTCGGCGATGTCTTTGCCGAACCCCTTTCAGCCCCAATTTCGGGACCGTTCCTAGATTCTCCGTGCCGTTCCCAGCCCCGCTCTCTTATTCAGTATATTGAAGGTCTTGCGGGGAGGTTTGTCCCCTCCCCAAGACACATTTAACCTCACACGCCTAGCTGCAAATCTGAATTTTAATAAAAGGACTCGTGCTATTGTGCATCAGAAATGGAGGTAGTCTCACGCACTTCTTGCCAAGCTATTTATTTTATATACATCTCTGCAATTGCCTATATTTGAAGCTATGATTTTCCAGGCAGCGTTCGAGTTCTCCACCTGGAGAGCTCAGTGCTACCACCGAGCAGAGAATTACCAAGAAAGAGGAAGGCTGGACGCAAAACTCTTTCATTTAAAGGCCTTTCCCCACATGCTTTGAAGGAGAGCGTTCAGACATACACACAAGCGCACATTTGGCTTCATCCTCTCGCTACTAAATCAATGGATTTTAACTTCAATTTAGGGGAAAACGCTGCATTTTAATTTAAAGGATTTATGAGGTCATCAAAGAGGAAAAGTTGGCAGCTGGAACCTTTGGATACTGTATTTTTTGAAATAAATGAAGAAGTACAAGCTATGTTGAAGGCAGGACGCTTTTGCTTTATTTCTTTCTTCCCTTTCACACTTTTTCTCCTTACTGGGTGTTTTCCAGTGAGCAGAAAAGCATTAAAGCCGCTCTCCGGGCCAGGACTCCCGCCACGCATTTGTGCGAAACACCCCAAAAGAAAAGCAGGAGGCACCGGATTTCGTAACGGCCCCGCCAGCGCCCGCCCTCACGGCGGGGATGGAGGCGCGGGCCCTTCCCTGCGGGGGGTCAGCGGGGAGAGGGCGACTGAGCTGGAACACAAACGGCAGCCAAGGGCAGGTTACGGTTATGAATCACTGGGGACTGCTGCTGGCTCGCGCTGTGCAAACCCTAAAAAGGAGCGGTTTGAGCTTGAAATTGTCAGTTTTTTAACGAAGCGCCCTTGGAAGATGAACCGGGGATGGGGACGGAGACAGCGGTGACGAGGGAAGTGATTTAGCTCGGCATAAAATTGGCTGGGTAGTGCACGGGGAACGCATCGGTGGTCGTTATTCTGGGCTTTGGGGTACGTTTTAGCGACTTTTATCAAAAAGTAAACAGGTCTTGGGAAGTCTCCCCGCCACCCGCGCTTTGCTGGGATAAGGTTTCACCCGGAGCCCTGCTGTCGAGATTTAACGAAACCCACGGCACTCCCCTGGAAACGCTCCCCGCCCCACAAAACGTTGGCTTTTTCTCACGCTTACCATGTGAGCAACTTACTGAAGCAGCCCACCGCCGAAGGAAACACGCCTCGGTCCCTGGTGGGCCATCGCCATTTCATTTCTCCTTTTTTTGGGGGAGAAACAAGGAAGACGTTTTGCGCTGTACCGGACCGACCCAGCGCCCTCTGACGCACTGGAGCTNATGTGAGCAACTTACTGAAGCAGCCCACCGCCGAAGGAAACACGCCTCGGTCCCTGGTGGGCCATCGCCATTTCATTTCTCCTTTTTTTGGGGGAGAAACAAGGAAGACGTTTTGCGCTGTACCGGACCGACCCAGCGCCCTCTGACGCACCGGAGCTCACCGATTCGTACCTAGCGATTGCCAACGAGCGAGCTCTACGTTGGCCGCAAATCGGAAATGCGTGCACAGCAGCCTCGCGAATCGCCGCACCGCTACGATTACACCGCTAAAGTTATCCCTCCGCAACGCGCAATTTTGCAGGGCATCACTTAAAGAGCCTGGGCGTCCCGCGGGACAGCCTCCACTCGTTTTCACGCTCCTCCACCTCCCAAGCCCGCTGCCCGGGAGGACTAAAGCCATCAAGTAACGTTTACATTTAAATGCACTACACGGAGAGGGGGGGGATAAATACACCTGGGTCGTGCCTTGGGCTGGGTTTAATGAGCTCTGGGGGGAAAAGATGCCCCCCCGCCTGGGAAGCACCCGGGAGCGCACCACACCGGCATCGGCACCAGCACGGCACAGCATCCCGGGGCATCGCTCCTGCCGCCTGCCAAGGAGCTCAAACCGCACAGAAAAATCAGAAAAGGGAGAGGGGGAGGAGGAGAAAAAGAGAAAAAGAGGGGAGGGTGGAAAAAAGGGGGGGGGGGCAGAGAAGGGGGGGAAGGAAAAAGGGGGGGACAATCCATGTGGCAACCAAGAGCACGCGAGTGCCGTATCCGAATGCCGAGCGCAGCCCCTCCAGATGCCAAGGGCAGCTCAGCCCGGCGTTCCTGGTGTCGGGGCANCACCAATAAAATACGCAACCCTGAGATCTTCACGGACGAACACGCAGACACCGAGGCGCGAGCCTTCCGCTCCTCCCTTCCCTTCAAAACCCCGCTTTGAGGCCAAATTGGACACTCACAACGGGCGGCGACTGTTAAGAGACAGGGCAAAGACGGCAGCTACGGTGGGAGCCGGCACTGCTAATGCCCGCGTTGTCAGAGGCCTAATCCCGGGCTCAGCGCCCACCCCGCGCGAGCAATCCCCACCTCCCCGCGCCACTGCTCGTCTTCCTTCCCAACCTGTTTATTTGAAATTCAGGCTGAAGTAGATATTCTGAAGGATCTATAGAAAATATTTTCCTGCGATTAAGCTTGCTGGCTACCGGGTGTCCAAGGAAACAGAACGGAGAGCGCCGCAAAGCACAGCGCACGCAGGCAACAAAAGCAACCCCGGCAACGGGTTTTTTTCTTTCCATAAAGAGCGTTCTCCCAACACAAGCAGGTATTTCACAGGTTGGCCGATCACAACGTGATTATTTGCTTTCTTTAACGAGGCCAGATGTTGTACCTCACTTCCACAGCGGTCTCCTGAGCTGCAGCCGCTGCTTTTCTGCACCGGGGACTCGTGACCTGAGCTCGCGTCATTCGTATCCCCCCGACACGAGGCTCCCAGCGAGCCAAGCCCAGCAGCAAACTTTAGGCTCCAAGTCACGGAAAACTCAGGTAGGATAATTACGGCAGGTAGCACATCGCAGCTACAGACTCGGCATCGTTTCCCATGGGACACACACCCCGGCTGGCAGAGGGGAGCGGGTCGGGGCAGGGGGAGAAGGGGCGGAGGGACGCACAGCAAATCACCAACTCACCAAAAGAATTCGGACCACAATTTTCGTCTCTGCTGGGAGAAACCTCTCAGTCCTAAAACGCTCTTCCAACGCATCACCTGACGTGCACAAATACAACACGAGTACGTTGCAGCGCGCAAACATCAGGGAGGTGTTTTGGGCTGAGGTTAAAGCAACGACTGCGCCGTTCCCGCGTGGATTCCCCGCTGCTCCGCACGTGGGCAGAGGTGGAGATGCCTGCGGGGATGAGAAAGCGGCACCGAGCTTCTCCCAGCCCAGCCGGTCCCCGGGCATTTGAACCAGACCGAAGCCCAAAAGGCGGCGGCAGACACGGGAGGAAGGAACTCTTGGAAAAAAAAAAGATCTGTATTTCCACCATCAAGACGAGTCGATACGCTGCTTACTGACGCCGGAAGAGCCAGCCGAACCGCGCAGCTTCGAAGCACAAGAGGTGAAGCAAGAGGCAAGCTCCTCGACCCCGGCGTGCGCGTACACACGGCAGAGCTGCTTCACGGGAAACGGCAATTAGTCATCCTGCAAACAGCAGCCACGTTGCAATTATGCCGCGATACCTATAATTACGCCTAATTCATTTAACCACGAAGTTCCCTACCTGATGGAGAATAATTACGCGTCAGCGCACCGTGGTTAACGTACCTGGACTATACGTGCAACCGCGGGGCGATGTTAAACGAGCCGTTAGCACGACGAACTGCGATTTCAACTGCTGGCAAACGTATGAAGTAAAGCAAAACTTCAGGGCGAACGTACCGCAATGCTCGGCCGTTGCGGGGGCGTCCTGGCTGCGGGGGACCCCGCAGCGCGTCACGGCCCTGGGGAGCAGAGCTGAAGCCCCAAGGCGCTGCCCTTGCAGAGGACGTGGGGTTTTGGGGAACGGCGTACCCAGGATAGGTTTTTCCCACCCAAGCCACCCCTACCTCGGTTGCAAACACGAGCCTTGCATCCCGCACCCCCTCCGCACGTCCTCGCTGTGCTGCGGCTGATTCATTGCTTTGCAAGCCCGGTGACAGAGTTTGCTAAACAGAATCTCCCCCAGTTTAATATCAATAGATTTCCCACACACCGGGTGCGCGCGCTCTCCGCTGTCATCCTAAATCCTGTTAAGCTACAAATATATCTGGCTCGTTCGCTGAGCGGAAACGCCGGCCGCTGCCGCGCTAAGGCGGGGGTGAGCGTGGGGGCAGCACCGGGGGGACACGGGGCCGAGGGTCCCACCTCCCCGTGCGCAGGCACGCCTGGACGGCAGCGGACCGCGCTCGCGGCCGGTTTTGCAGCAGCGGAAGAGCAGCGCGTGCTCCTGGTTTGCTCAGGAAAGGAGATGGTTTCGTGCATTCGACACCCTACCTAAAAATAAAGAGAAACTCCAAAGGCCAAACCCCCTCCAGCTCCTGACCACAGACCAAGAGTAAAAATACCACCTCGTGTGAAACCTCCGCTTGCAGCCTCAGACAGAAAAAGCGTCAGCACGGACAACAGCATGCAAGCAGGTAGCCAGGATGGCTTTTGCGGCTTTGGAGGCGGCCGTGGGCTTTCCTAACCGAGACCCCACATCAAGGGCTCGGGGAGGCCCCGGAGGGGTTTGACAGGACCTCGGTGACTTCAAATCCATCTCCAGGCGCTGCTGAGAACAAAGCCCCTCCGGGCAGGGCTCGTCCTGCTGCATTTGCTCTTTCCCACGCAGCACTTCCCAGCCGAGCAGCGTTTCGCGATGTCGCCGCGCGCACGGCGAGGCGGGGGCCGCGTGTTGCTGCTGCCAGACCCACCCGCCCCGACTCCCACGCTCAGGGCGCAGGTGACGGCGGTCCCGCTGGGGTGGGAGCGGGAAGGGCAGCCCGCTCGGCCTTCCGAGAAGGCGGGCGCATTCCTCCTGTCGGGGCCCACAGCCATGTGCCAAACCTCCCGTGGCGCAGCTGTCCCTGCACCAGATACCTCCCCCCCTCGCCAAGCCACGGCTTGCAGCACGCACGCAGCGAGGGACAGGGCGGCTTTTAATGCTCCTTAGGAGAGCAAGGCTCTGCCGACGCAGCGCAGCCCTTCCCCGCTGCCGAGCGTTCGCGCTTGGCAAGGGCTACGCAAACACTTTGGGATTGCTCCATTGCTTCTGGCCGTGATGGGATGCAGCTGGAGACCCCGGCACGCAGGAGCCCCCCGTGCTCCAGCCTCTCCAAGTTTCTTGGCCGTGCAAAAGAGGAGCCAGGTGCCTCAAGGCGGCTGGCCACGGCGGCTGCATCCCGCTCCAAGCCGATACCTTTGGGGACCACCACGGGGAGCGGCGATGAGCGGCCGGGGGGATGCAGGAGACGAGGCTCCAGGCCAGCCGACCGCCACACGTGCGACGGGGACAGAAACATCAGCTGAGCCCCGTCAGCTGGAGAGGAGTCACGCTGACATAGCTATCTCGTATAAAAGGAAAGGTTAGAGGAGCGTGGGGGGAAAAACGAAACCTTCATGACGGTGCACATTTGACCTTGATATTTTCACTGTCGCGGCCAAGGATTAAACTTGTCCTATCGGGTTCCTCTGCCTGGGAGAGCTCCAGCGTCTTGAGCTGCGCAAGGGTGTAGGATGTCTGTGCAGATATCAGCGGCGATGAGGATATAAACCTCTCCGGACCGGGATCCCAGCGGAGCCTTGCTACCGCTCCCACGTTGAAGGGTGCTGCCTTCTGGCCAGCCCAGCGCTCTGCCAAGAAAGTGCTTTTGCTTCGGGTTGGCAGCCCCACAGCGGCTTTTGGGGGGCTGTTACTTAGCTGGGCTCAGCCCCACACACGCAGCGACCATCTCCCAGACACGCCGCGTGGGCTGCCTGAACCCGGGTGCTTTGCAGGCTTAGAGAGACCTTTTCCCTGCAGAAAGCAGGATGGGGCAGGGGAGATGCTTCCCCGGGACAAGGCTGCAGGAACACAAATCGCTGCCTACAAACACACGGGAATTATAACCAAGAAACTCCCTCACGGTGCAGTCGTTGCTGCTGGCTGACGCCGCGCTGCCTCCTGCCGTGGCCCTGTGGCTGCCGAGGTCGGACCCGCAGCCGCTGCCGGCAGCTGACGTGCCGCGGCCGTTGCGAAAGGGAGCAAACCGCGGCTGCTCCGACTGCCAAGGCAGCTCAGGCTCAGCTTCGAGCGAGCTTCGGCATCGGGGGCGACGGTTTCATCACCCGCAATTTCACAGCGGTCAAAAAAAACGGGCCGGACACGCGGCTTTCCCTTCCCGTAACGCTCCCTTCCCCGTGCCTTCCTCCAGCCGCCCCGGCGTGTCGCACCGCGGCAGGCGAGCAGCCGCAAAGCCCTCCTGCGCGAGCCTCTTTGTGCCCCTGGAAGGGCAACGTGAGACGTCGAAACTAAAAGAAGTTTTAGATGTTTTGAAATCCTAAGATCCAAGCCTGCCTTCCCCTCTGCAAGTTGTCTTCTGGAAAAAAAGCCCGACCCGAAGGATATACTGTGGGTCGCAAGAGTCGGTTCTCTGAGCTTTACCTGCAAGTGGGATGAGGCAGAAACGGCCCCAGCGCTTCCTGCACAGCCGAGAGCCGCTGTTCCGCCGAGCTGAAGCGGGAAGATTTGGGGACGGCCCAGATCGAGCCCAAGTCAGGGTGAGGAAAGGGCCTTTCCAGCCCAGCCTTCCCACGAGGCCGCCCCGGAGAGCCTCGTCCCACTCTGCTGACCCATCTCCCTGCAGGGCTTTGGCCGCCAATTGCTGCTAATGCTAATTAATTACCGTAGGTGATTCCCGTAGGTAGGGGTCATACCTGTGCTTAAAGTCAGGCGTACGCTTAAGTTTCTTCTTGCCTACCCGATGCAGTAAACCAAACACAATCCCACCAATAAAATACGCAACCCTGAGATCTTCACGGACGAACACGCAGACACCGAGGCGCGAGCCTTCCGCTCCTCCCTTCCCTTCAAAACCCCGCTTTGAGGCCAAATTGGACACTCACAACGGGCGGCGACTGTTAAGAGACAGGGCAAAGACGGCAGCTACGGTGGGAGCCGGCACTGCTAATGCCCGCGTTGTCAGAGGCCTAATCCCGGGCTCAGCGCCCACCCCGCGCGAGCAATCCCCACCTCCCCGCGCCACTGCTCGTCTTCCTTCCCAACCCCTTCCTTTACCGGCAGAGATGGGAAATGAAAGGAAACCGGCAGCTTTCCATAACTAGCTGCTGGGCCGCTAAAGTGAGGATGCTCCGCTTAAACCCACCGCGCTCAGAATACTTTTCTTTTTGCTCCCTTTCACAAAATGGAAGTTCTCTCCTCTTGTACGTTTATTTAAAAATAGACCCACTACCCATTAATGCAACAAGGCTCAAAATGAGATCCTCTTAAGCGTTGCCTTATAAGTCCGTATTTTCAAGAAGTTTATAGCTCGGCAGCGAACACGCATACTCCCGACCGGATTTTTCTCCCTTTCCCCCAACTCCTCCGTTAACCATTTTTAAGCTGTGTAAGAGGCAAAAGTAGGGACCTGCTGCCTCCTCCGACTCCCAGGGCCCCCCCCGCCGTGCCCTGCTGCACCCCAACAGCCGCGGCGCAGAGCAAGGGCACGTACGCTCCCTCACAGCCTCGAGGAAACCCCTAAATGCAATTATTAAAATCCTCATACATTATTTATTAAAAAAAAACTCCGCAAGAGGGTTGGTAGGAGAAGGTTTTTCTACGGCGTTTTTCCGGCACCTCCCAGCTTGCCAGGGCGCGCTCACTCCTTTCCGTTTGGAAAGGAAAGACAGCAGACATCAAACCGACAGCCTTGGAAACCAAGGCTCTTCCGTCATACAATAACTCCGGCTTTAGGGCTTTTTCTATCACATAAATGCTGGATCAAGCATTTTCGGCCCTCTACAGTCTGCGCGATGCCAACACCAAAGTATAAAGCTGACACAAACTCTGTATTTATGGCTCCGGTCAGTTGGATAGAAATTCCCCCGCATGTGCGCATCGGATCCAGACCCGTTTTGAACTGCTGAGGGGTCTGGAAGTGCACGGACCGAGGATTAATTAACGTCAAATCACGCCCAAAGTAATCTTGGTCCACGGCAGCAGCAGAGATGCCGCAGCCGGACCCATCCCGATGGATGCCGCTCTGAGAAATGGCTCAAAAACTGCTCCTTCCCTCGAAAGATGCATGCCCCTGGGGTTGTTTGGTCTCCAGACCTGGTTTTGGGGACAAAACGAGCTTTTCTGCTGTTTTCCAACCCCTTTAGCCATGCAGGGGGTGGCAGACCAGCAATAAAATGGTTTCATGCTCTATGCCGAAGCGATGCATGGCGGGACGGCAGGTGCGACGCCAGGGAGACGGGCTCGCCGGCGGACGGAGGACTGTCAGCTCTGGCACGAACACAGCCCTTGGCAGCACCGCATACGGAAGAAAATCCCGTTCAGCTGCAAGCCCGGATTAGGTCAGCAGGGTTGGCAGTTTTGGGGTGGAGAAGCAGGCTCTGTCACTTCCGAACCAAGATTCACCGGGAAATGCTGGAAGACGCAGCACCCTGGCAAAACGACTTGGCAAAACTGCACCTCCTTAGACTCTGACCCACGAGAGGGCTGCGGCGGGGCTGGGCTCAGCGCATTGGGAACTCTTGGGGAAGGCGATGACCCAGGCTACGCAGTGACTGCTGGCACCAACCTTTGGTCCCAACCAAGTCCCAGAGCCGCACCCAAGCCCTGCCAACACTCTTTAAGCCCTCTCCACTCACCTCCCTTAGTTTTAAATTCCCTTGAGAGCTTAGATTATTTCCAACAACCATTAGGCAGAAAGCAGGATTTAGATCTGCTGGTGATAGCGGCCTCTGAATGCCAAACCCTTGAGTTACAGCATGCACCGTCATTTTAAGCACTCATTTCAGCATCCGTATTCACATCAACGGAGAGGGGCCCTTGCATTACTCACTGACACGATAAAGAATAAGTAAAAGCACCAAAGGAGACGTTCCTGACTGCCGAGTACCCGATCTGTCTTTGAAACTGCAAAAAAGATGTTGTTCTACAACAAACATGGCTATCGAACAACGTCTCGGACCTGACCAAGGAGACGCTGCTCTGGCTTTGGCTTCACGTCTAACACAAAGTGACACCGTAAACGCATTTTTCATCATCATAAACGCTCCTCGTCTTCTAATGGGGACAGAGCGCGTTTGCCTGGCCTCGTTTGAGTCCTACCCAAACTTGACTGCAACTCGGTTTGAACTCGGAGGGTTTGGGGAAAGTGGAGCAGGGTGAAAGACGGGAGAGGGGATGAAAGAATAAGAGGAGGAAAGGAAAAACTGTGTGAAAGCGCCGTGGTGGTTCGGTGACGAGAGCTTGTCTGGGGGCCAACGGGCACAGATTAGGCAAAGCAAAACGGAAAAGCAAAAAGAGAGCCTGCACCTACCCACGGCCCCTGGGCTTATCTTCGCGGGTAAACATCACCTTTCTGGGAGGAATCGTCCAAACCCAGCACCTCAACGGCCAAAGTCTGTTTATATATATCTGAATATAT
>VZSC01003007.1:94845-105700 GCA_013398225.1 Steatornis caripensis | reverse complement strand
CCTACCATTCTATGATTCTATGATTCTATGTATATCACACTAAGGATGCATTTACTTTCTAATCCCTTGGCATAGACTTTGACCTGTGGAGAAATATGTGCAAACTTGCATTATAGTTTGTGGTTGCTGTACTGCTTCAGCAGGTGGTCTCTATAGCCACATACCATGTTTCTTTGGTGAGAATATAGGAATGATACAGCATAACGATCTCTGATGATAATGGAGGCTCTCCAAAACAACAGCGACATCCCATATCCAAGCACAGCTGGTGACTTTGTGTGTAATAAGAAGGTCTGAGAAGGCTTCTGGGTAGAATACCTCTTAACATGGGTGTAGAAATAGTTCAAGTGACATCCTGAATAAAAATCAACAAATAATATTACAAAGAAAAGTATCAGGGTGAACATGGTATTTCTTTCCTGTTTACTGAATAGCTCTGAGTAGATTGCGATCTTGAATGCATCTGTTGCTTGAAATATGAGGTAATATGCAGAAGCAATAAATATTTGCATTTATAAATTCAGGCTGTGATTTTCACTAATGAAACAAATAGCTAACTTAGAGCTCTCTTAGTTGGAATCACAGGTAGATTAAATAAAATAAAATAGAGACTATAGGCATTTTTACATTTTTTATTTAATATTAGTGTCATTTGCAGTAAACAGAGGAGAAACATTTATTTCTAAATGCACCTGACTTTAACTGTTCTTCCTCTCCTCCCCTTTGTCTCTCAATAGAGGACAGCTGTGTAGATATTGAATGGAAATGTCTTTCTGGATTTCTGCACTGCTGATGTTTTATTTATGTAATTTCATTTTTTTATATTACATCTTGCTTGAATTCAATAGTTTTACAGAAAGCTGTACTCAGTAAACTATTTTGAAATAAAGATTCCAACCTATTCTAAATCAATCTATATGATGAAAAAACTGAATATTAACTGGAAGTACTTATTGTCTCTTTGGTAATATAGCACATGTCATCACTGTCATAGGTAATTTGAAGTGACCTGATGCAGTGTAATAGAAGATGAACATTTCAAGGAGGATCAAGAATCTCTTCACAAATTGGGTGAAATGTCTGTAGAATGTGAACCTCACAGTGAGCATTAGCAATTAATGTAGTCCTCATACAGTGTCACAGGAGATATTATTAGTCACATTGGGCAGTGTTAGTTTGGATAAGACTAAGTTTATTTGATTTGATGGAAAAGCAAAAGGACATTAAATTGCATTTTGAAGGTTTTGCTAAACTAAAAGATAATACAAACATAAAAGGCAAAAGAGAATCCTGAAAGATTGATGAAATAAACAGAAATCAATAAAAACAATGGTCTCAAAGCAAGAAAGAGAAGGTTAGAAAGGATTTACAGCTATAAAATCCCAGAGTAACAGGCTATAGGAAANAACATAAAAGGCAAAAGAGAATCCTGAAAGATTGATGAAATAAACAGAAATCAATAAAAACAATGGTCTCAAAGCAAGAAAGAGAAGGTTAGAAAGGATTTACAGCTATAAAATCCCAGAGTAACAGGCTATAGGAAATATGATGTGCAATATCTGGCCATGGTGGTTAGGCAGGCTGACTATTGGGCTAAAAAAATAGTTTCGCAATTTCTTTTAAGATCTGTTCAGAGACCAGATTGCTGTTCAGATAGCAAGTGTCCAGCGGCAGACCTAGAAGAAACCTCAGGGTGTCTCAGGACTCTTGAGCCCAAACAGCTCAGGTTTACTTAAGAAATAGTGAAAAATGTTTCCTCTTTATGCAGCACTACTGAGGCTGCACTTTGATTTCAGCCTGCTGTGGAGTGTAGGACTGTTCATCAAAGATATACAGTTTCAGAAAAGATGCAAGAAAAGACACAGCTAGAGAAGAGGAATGGGCAGAGAGGGTTTTCAGAGCCAACTGGCCAGCTTAGTTAAAAACTTACAGAATATTTAGCGTTATATAGTCACAGAAACAGAAGCTGTTGTAAACCTATGCCTGCAGTCCCATGCAATTGATAGGAGCTTATTTTATGTGAAAGAGACTATTTTGATCGACATTTGAGGTTTAAAATCCATGTGGGAATGAAGAAACGAAGATGCAGGTGCAAAATGTTCCTGGCGGCTCTTCTGGAAGCTGGCATTTCCTTTCTCATACAAAAGAATAGCAGACAAAAAAAACCACCCCAAAACCACTCAAACCAGCTGAGTCTCTTTACCATCTTTACCATTCTTTCATTAATAAACTATTTCTTTTTTCTTTTTTTTTTTTTGAGTCCTGGAAACTATTAAGTTGACATTACATACATTATGAAAGTTTAATTTGCATGCAGCCTCAGACAGAAACCCCACTTCACTCTGTCCAACACCAACTTTCTCCCAGCTAACAGAGCACACGTTGGCATTTTTTTTTTTTTAGAATCTCTGTCTGTTTTGTAGGCATTGCCATGTCCTAGAGCCATGTTTCTCTCATAGCAGTGCAGCCAGGGGATGGTGCACAACATGTAGAACTCAGGAATGGCACCAATGAACTGGAGAGTCTGTAGGAAACGAGTAATTTGTGGTGTTTATTCTCAGGATGGTTGTATCTGGTCTCCATGTCCAGATGCTGGCAGCGGGGGTTGCAGGGCAGCCTCTGTGAGGAGAGGCTGGGGCTGCCCTGTGCTGGACACAGCTGGCCCCACCGCAGGACACAGCTGAGCCCCTCAGCTAAGCCGGGGGCACCAGGTGGGGGAAACAGGTTCCAGAAAGGGCCCAAGGGGCACAGGCAGAGGAGGAGGAAGCCAAGGAGGGAGCAGCAGCAGAGGGACCCCAGGCCGGAGGAGGAGGAGGAGGCCGGGGCAGATTTCCTGCAGGAGCTGCGGCCGTGGAGAGCCCAGGCGGGAGCAGGTTGTCCCTGAAGGGCTGCAGCCCTGGGAAGGGCCCGCGCTGGGGCAGGGAGAGGGGTGAGGAGGGAGGAGCGGCTGAGGGGGATGTGATGGACTGAGCACAACCCCCGTGGCCACCCCTGCACCCCTCANAAAAGACACAGCTAGAGAAGAGGAATGGGCAGAGAGGGTTTTCAGAGCCAACTGGCCAGCTTAGTTAAAAACTTACAGAATATTTAGCGTTATATAGTCACAGAAACAGAAGCTGTTGTAAACCTATGCCTGCAGTCCCATGCAATTGATAGGAGCTTATTTTATGTGAAAGAGACTATTTTGATCGACATTTGAGGTTTAAAATCCATGTGGGAATGAAGAAACGAAGATGCAGGTGCAAAATGTTCCTGGCGGCTCTTCTGGAAGCTGGCATTTCCTTTCTCATACAAAAGAATAGCAGACAAAAAAAACCACCCCAAAACCACTCAAACCAGCTGAGTCTCTTTACCATCTTTACCATTCTTTCATTAATAAACTATTTCTTTTTTCTTTTTTTTTTTTTGAGTCCTGGAAACTATTAAGTTGACATTACATACATTATGAAAGTTTAATTTGCATGCAGCCTCAGACAGAAACCCCACTTCACTCTGTCCAACACCAACTTTCTCCCAGCTAACAGAGCACACGTTGGCATTTTTTTTTTTTTTAGAATCTCTGTCTGTTTTGTAGGCATTGCCATGTCCTAGAGCCATGTTTCTCTCATAGCAGTGCAGCCAGGGGATGGTGCACAACATGTAGAACTCAGGAATGGCACCAATGAACTGGAGAGTCTGTAGGAAACGAGTAATTTGTGGTGTTTATTCTCAGGATGGTTGTATCTGGTCTCCATGTCCAGATGCTGGCAGCGGGGGTTGCAGGGCAGCCTCTGTGAGGAGAGGCTGGGGCTGCCCTGTGCTGGACACAGCTGGCCCCACCGCAGGACACAGCTGAGCCCCTCAGCTAAGCCGGGGGCACCAGGTGGGGGAAACAGGTTCCAGAAAGGGCCCAAGGGGCACAGGCAGAGGAGGAGGAAGCCAAGGAGGGAGCAGCAGCAGAGGGACCCCAGGCCGGAGGAGGAGGAGGAGGCCGGGGCAGATTTCCTGCAGGAGCTGCGGCCGTGGAGAGCCCAGGCGGGAGCAGGTTGTCCCTGAAGGGCTGCAGCCCTGGGAAGGGCCCGCGCTGGGGCAGGGAGAGGGGTGAGGAGGGAGGAGCGGCTGAGGGGGATGTGATGGACTGAGCACAACCCCCGTGGCCACCCCTGCACCCCTCAGGGGGAGAGGGGTGGGCAGTGAAGGGGTGAAGGTGGGACTGGGAAAGGGAGTGAGGGGGAAGGTGGTGTTCTAATGGTTGTCTTTGTTCCTCACTACCTGAATCTATTTTGATTGGCAATAAATTAAATTAATTTTCCCTAAGTTGAGTCTGTTTTGCCCATGATGGTCATTGGTAAGTGAATCTCCTTGGTTTTATCTCAACCTATGATCTTTTCCATCCTATTTTCTCCCCCATCCTGTTGAGGAATGGAAGTGAGGGAACAGCTGGGCCACGGTCAACTGACCACAACATTTAATGAAAGCTAAAAGATTTAAGTTATAATAGCTGCCTCAAGCAAAGGCAGATATGCTACTGGCACCTGCAAAGTTGGTAGTTATCCTGTTAGCATTAATCATGTAAACTGCCTATGATTTCATTATTTTGGATGCTGTCACTACTCTTGTTTGGTAATAATTAACAAACCTCAAATACGTTAGTTGAGATTTAAATTTTGTTGTGGGACTGAAGAAACCTAAACAAAATGGCATTGCAATCAAACAAGTGCATTCAGGTATTTCTCTGTAGGTTCCCCTCTTGCTTTTATTGCCTTGCAGATGTAGAAGCCAACTGCGAAGTGCAGCATTTTTATGAAGTAGACTGTTGACTAATATATTCCACAGCAGGAAAAAAAATCCAAGAAAATAAGCAGTCACTCTGGGGGAAGATTTCAATGAACTCATTCTTGTCTAAATAGTGTCTATTTCTGTCTCTGTTCTCCTGTAACTATTTAAGGGCAGAATAAGAACAAAAAGAAAAATAAACAAACAAACTCCAACCCACAACAACTCCACCTAACCCATAAAATACAGAGATAAAGGAAGAACTGAAGTGCAGATGATGAAATTCAATGTATGTTATAGTCACGGGTATGTATAAGATTCAGTTTATTACAGATTGGAGTGAGATTCTGTCATTTTCACCCATTCTAACATCCATCAGAAATCACAGCAAGGAGATTATTACATCCTGAGTTAATCTCTTAAGTGACTTTAAAGTACTACTAGCTAATAAAAAAAAGAAGCAGAATTTAAAGAAGCCTCCTGTATTAGCAAAGTGGTTGGATAAGTTGATTCAACAGCTATTTACCCTGTCTAATATTGATCATTAATTTTGTTCTTTATTTTTATTTTTCCCCCTATGAGCATTATTACATTCGTAGTTTAGGTACAAACCACAGCAACCATCCACCATATTGCATTAAAAAAGGAATTAATCTCATGTTACTTAATGTGTCTTCAGTTCTTGTATTTTTCTCAGTCACAGCTGTCTAGGCTGCTCTTCTAGTAAACACAGACTCAAGAAATAGAATTAATGTCTTTTCAGGTATGTTTCATCACATAAAATGTAAGTAGTACATGCTTCATGAAAAAGAATTTGTGCTCTGAACTTCCCTGCTTAATTTCCCAAGCTCTCTGTATTGACTAAAGGGGCTTGGAGTGACATGCTCAAATATATTTTGTACTGAGATATTGAATGTCATCTTCTCATGGTGAGCTGTGAGTTTCAAGTGTATCATCTTTTGCAATGTCTTTGGGTGGGTGAACAAGTGCTTTACATGTATTTGGTACTTGTTTCCTCTTCTTTGCAGAGTAGTCATCCAGGCAGCAGTTGGTTTTGGTTGTCCAAACTGTGCCTTACCCCCAAAAAATGTCTGGATTAATGGAATTTTTCATCATGTCAAAGTTCCACAAGTGACCTTCTGAATTTAGGGAAAGGATAATTGATCTTCCATGTGTTACCCTTCAAGATTAAAAAATAAATGTCAGAATAAAGCTAAAAAAGGTTACTGCAAAAATCAGTAAGTTTTTCTTCAGATTATTCTTCTTTCAATCTAAATATTAAAGTATCAGAGAGAACTTGTTTGCCCTTGTAAGCCATAATATTAGCCTACCAACTACAAAAAAAACCCCATTGTCTTAGTCCAAGAACCTTGTGTATCTTCAATAAAACAAGAATCGGGGAAACACATGAGTTCCCTAAGTCATGTTTATCTGAAATTTATACGTGCAAAACCTCTGTTTTCACCTCTGCCTGTTCTGCAGTCTATTCAGGAAGTACTTTTCCACATTGCAGCACAATATAAGCACTGGTGTGTCCAAGAAAGATAATAAACAAAGCAAGAAGGTAAAACCTTATCTTTCTCTGATTCAGTTTTTAACACTTTCCTGTAAGATGGTTATGAATAAAATAGTCTGGGTTGAGAAAAACAGATGGGTAGTCATATGTGGATGCAAGAAGATTTTTTTCAGAAAATTGGTGGAGAAACTATATATTCACAATTCATTATGGCAGTTCTTTTTGCATTTTGGAGACAAAAATGGCATTTCCTTTTACTACAAAAAACCTCAGCTAAAGACACCTAAATCTTTCCAGATATCAGCTTCTAACCCTCAAATTCTGGTAAGAATTGACCATTCTCAGCATTCTTAACCATAAGAATTTACATTTGTAATCATTCACCATTCTTCCTTACTTTCATCTCCTCATCCTCTTGGTTTTGCAGCAGATTATGGTTGTCAGCTCATGACATTGCAAAGTTCAAATTGTACAGATCTTATCTGAGTGCATAACATGGAATATTTCTTTTAAAGATATTGTTACTATATTCTCCAATTGTTTTTGTTAATAGAATTTGTCTTTCCAACAACTTAAAGCAGTTGCATTTTTATCTCATGGTCAAATGACCTACATCTCTTTTCTTGACTAAGTATCTGCTTATATAGTAAAGAAATCTTAGGGGAAAATATGAGCTCACTTGTTTCCCCTCAGGAGGAATCTGGAATAAATTTACTTAAAAGATCTCTCTTGCTTTTATAAACAATAGTTTTTTTGATTCTCTTAAATTGAGATTTTTCTTTAAAGTTAAATCCATTTCAATATCTTCTATATGCCCTTTATAACCATTAGGTACCCTTCTCAGCACTAAAAACTAGCTCTTTTATGTTAAAAAACTGGGCATCCTTCTCCTAACTCAGCAAAAAGTTCTCTTATAGAAGATGAAGTGTTATGTGAGTGTTAGCAAGACTGAATTATCCAGGTATTCAGAAATTATATTCTGATGACAGACACACAAACATAGCTGACTAGCATTCAAAAAATTTCAGTACTGTGGTTTAAGCAACACTTCTACAATGACTACCAGCTGTAGAATCTGAACTGTCAGCACTTTAAAGTACAAGATCAATAAACGGTGATGTAGCAGAGTAAAATTGTGAAGACTAGAGTTTCACTAAGCAATGAACTGGTCCACAAATACATAACCAGGGATTTGGACTATGTGCAAGGAAAACTGAATATAAGGAATAGTTGCTAGTATATGAATGGAAATGTCAAAATGAAGCAACAGAAAATTTGCAACAGAAAGGAAGAAGATTTACTTGAGGCAGAGAGTCGCTATGCTGTGGTTACACACTATTTGAGGAAACAAATCTTAAACATCGTAGAAAGTAACAAGGCAGGCTAGAAATGCAGCTCACAAACTTGGTTTTAGTATACATTCAAAATCATATCATCTTTATTAAAACAAGTGGTTTTCAATAGTCTTCAATTTGGTATTGCTAAGAGAATGAGTTAGAGTCTTTTCTGGCTCGGTTGTCATGGAAACAATTATTTACTTCCATCTGGATAATCTTTATCATTATGTACCTGAAGCTAGTTGTAAAAGTGAGTAAACTCCTGAGATTTATGTAATTAAAAAAAAAGGAAGACAAATTACCAAGACCCTACTATGCTTACATTAATAGGGCGATTGTGTTTAAACCAAGATTAAAAAAACGATAAAATATGTCAGACTGGCCCTTTATTTTTTGAATGTCTTTTCAGGTGCAGATTCTGCTATCAATAATTTAATTTAGGATTACTTTTATTTGATAACATGACCTACTGTAGCAGTAAGGTTATCCCTGCTTTAAGGAAACTAGAACTGTATCAGAAGCAGAGGTCACCTGTATCCACAGAGCCCATGGATGCACTGGTTAAGACATGTCACATTTTCTAACCAACAGTGAAGGACAGAATGGCTGGGAAAACTTACAGGTAGGTCCTGGAAGGATAATCTTCAGTAGGAGTCAGAAACAAGGTTTATATTTATGCTCTTGAACCATAAAAAGAAACCTTCCTGTATAAGAAAACTCTCTCATCTAGCTGACCATCTCCAGCAACAACATTGCATAAGGCACAAATGTGTGAATTGTAATGCATACCACTTGCACAGAGAAAAGTCATTTAGTTAGTGGTGTGATGAACACACTTAATCTGGAACTCAGAGTCATCTCATGCTGTCACTTTTGCAAGCTGACTTGTCAGACTAGACCTCCGTTTCAAAGAAGCAGCATTTTAAATCCTAAAGCGAAACAAATTACATTTATCACTATGTAAGATATTTCAAGTGTGTCTGTTATGGGCTAACATGTAGGGGATTAAGGAAAAGTGAATGCTATGATTATGTCATTACAGAATGATATTGCAAGAGTCACTTATTGACTGAGCAGTCTTATCAGGAAATAATTTGATTCAGGGAAATGTTCCTATTAATTTCCATTGTAAGTCAACCATCTGGATCAATGATTGTCTAATTCAACTCTACTCCACTTGAAGTAAGACTGCTATTTCCCTGTGTTAGTGAGTAAATACGGATTGATATTTTCCAAAACATAAGGCAAACACAATTTTCATTCATTTAAAAAACAAACAAACAAATTAAAAGTCTGGTAACTGAATAGAATGACAAAAAGAATTTGTTCTTTAATTATCCCATAAGCAAATGAAGAGTTGCCTGAAGATGCTGAATGCAGAACTTCAGTCCGGGCCCTTGCAGCACCCAGATTTGGAGGGACTTGGGTCCATCTGCTGACTTACATCTGTAAGGTAGAACACAGGAGTGCACCACTGACTGACCACCAATTCAGATACAGCATTTTATGTTTTCATTTTATAGGCTATTCAGCAGATTCTGGGAGATAAAATATCAATGAGGTGCTATTGAGGTCCAAAAGACTGAAAATACACTATAAAAGGATGCTGAGCAGAAATATTCCCTAAAATAAGAGGTACTGAGATAGACCTGCAAAGCAAAGGTCTCAGTTATATGCCAGAGGCAATCAGGGTCATCCTTAAAGTATAGTAAATCTGCTTCATGAAGAGTACAGGCAAATACACATTTATATTTGACACTGTAGAGTGGTGCACTATCACTCCAAATACCTAAAGACTCAGTGTAGCACATATGGGTGCTTGTTTGAGTGTCTATCTCCACAACAGTAAGAAGCCAAACTAGTTTAAAATAGTCACCACCTCATGGAAATTTGTTTGGTTGCAGTATTTCTCAGACGTCGTAATTTAATTTACAACTTTTATCATGTGAGGAAGAAATCCCCATTTCTAAAAAGGGAAAAAGGAAGGCACGGGGAGCTACAGGTCAGTCAGCCTCACCTGTGTGTCTGGCACGATCATGGTGCAGATCCTCCTAGAAGCTATGCTAAGGCACATAGGAAGTAAGGAGGTGATAGATGACAGCCAACATGGCTTCACTAAGGGCAAATCATGCCTGACAAATTTTGTGGCCTTCTATGATGGCGTTACAGCATAGCTGGACAGGGAAAGAACAACTGTCATCATCTACCTGGACATGTACAAAGCATTTGACGCTGTCCTGCACGACATCCTTGTCTCTAAATTGGAGACAAATGAACTTGACAGATGGACCACTCGCTGGATAAGAAATTGACTGGATGGGCACACTCAACGAGTTGTGGTCAATGGCTTGATGTCCAAGTGGAGACCAGTGACAAGTGGTGTTCCTCAGGGGTCAGTATTGGGACTGGCACTGCTTAACATCTTTGTCAGCAACATGGACAGTGAGATTGAGTACAACCTCAGCAAGTCTGATGATGACACCAAGCTGTGTGGTGCAGTTGATGTGCTGGAGGGAAGGGAAACCATCCAAAGGGACCTTGACAGCCTTGAGAGGTGGGCCTGTGCAAAGCACATGAAGTTCAACAATGTCAAGTGTGTAAGGTCCCGCACACGGGTAGGGACAATCCCAGGCACAGATACAGGGTGGGCAGGGAACGGCTAGAGACCAGCCCTAAGGAGAAGGACTTGGGGGTATTGGTTATGAGAAGCTCAATAGGAGCTGGCGACGTGCGCTCGCAGCTGAGAAGGCCAACTGTATCCTTGGCTGCATCAAAAGAAGCATGACCAGCAAGCAGATCAAGGGAGGTGATTCTCCCCCTCTGCTCCACTCTCATGACACCCCACCTGCACTACTGCATACAGCTATGGGGCCCCCAACATAAGAAGGACATGGACCTGCTGGAGTGAGTCCAGAGGAGGGCAGTGAAGATGGTCAGAGGGCTGGAGTACCTCTGTTATGAAGACAGGCTGAGAGAGTTGGGGTTGTTCAGCCTGGAGAAGAGAAGGCTCCAGGAAGACATTACAGCAGCCTTCCAATACCTGAAGGGGGCCTAAAAGAGAACTGGAGAGGGACTTTTTGCAAGGGCATGTAGTGATACGATGAGAGTTAATGGTTTTAAACTGAAAGAGGGTAGATTTAGATTAGATATTAGGAAGAAATTCTTCACAACGAGGGTGGTGAGACACTGGACCACGTTGCCCAGGCAAGTTGTGGATGCCCCCTCCCTGGAAGTGTTCAACACCAGG